>PVLD010006731.1:0-97978 GCA_004027595.1 Dinomys branickii
CAAAGATGAAGGTAACATTATGTAGGACAGCATCCAGAGCTAATTCCCTTCTATGTTCTCTATAATTCTGTATTTCCTCAGTCGTTTTTGTACTAGCAGAAATGAAGATAACTTTATATTATATAGCATCCAGTGCAAATTCCCTACTATCTTCTCTATAATTTGGTATTTCCTTTAATGTTTTTGTGTTAACTAATGTAAAGATAACTATGTAATACAATATCCAGTTCTAATTCCCTACTATATTCTGTATAACTTTGTATTTTCTGTATTGTTTATGGCTTTTCTGGTTCATATGTCTCCATTCTTTTGTCTTTAAAATAAAATTAAAAAAAAAAAAAAAGAAAAAAAAAAAGAAAAGAAAAGTCCTTAGTTGGGCTGGGCATGGTGGCGCACACCTGTAATCCCAGCACTCGGGAGTCTGAGGCAGGAGGAGGATCACTGTGAGTTCGAGACCACCCTGGGCTACAAAGTAAGCTCAAGGCCAAGCCTGAACTGCACAGCGAGACCCTGTCTCAAAAAGACAAAAAAAAAAAAAAAAGTCCTTAGTTGATAATATAAGCAGGCAAATTTGCACTAGCCCTGTGGTGGTTTAATGGCCTACAAAACCCACAAGTGGAGACATCTCAGCCTGAAGTGTTTCGTATAAAACGGCAGCAGCATTCAAGGATGTGAAATGCTGTGTTGAGTGGTGCACACTTTAGGGGGCTGAGGCAGGAGAGTTGCAAAGTTCAAGCTCAGTCTAGGCAATTTATTGAGACCATGTCTCAAAATGAAAAAGAGCTGGTTCTATAGCTCAGGATGAAGGCCCTGGCTTCAATCACAGGTACGGAACGAACCAACAAAGCACAGTGTTCTGTAAGGAGCAAGAGACAGGAGCGACTGGTATGCCCAGTGAGTGGCAGTGTCTTCTCAGCGGGCGCGTTAGAGAGAGGTTTGTGTGGACACTGCCCTAACGTGTGCTCCATGCAGGAGATGAGCGTGATGCTGGCCAGCGTCCTGTGCGTGTGTGCATGTGGGTGCGTGAGCCTGCCCGTGCCTTTCAGGGTGCGCAGGGAGGTAAAACACATGGTCCTAGGAAGCGGCACAGAGCTGCGGGCAGCATCCCATCCCAGAGAGCCAAACTGGGGCCTGCGTGGAGGGCTTCCCTTCTTGGAACTTTCTCCCAGACTTCCCGAACCTCTTGCTGTGTGAGTGTGCTGTGCGGAAGGACAGGAGTACGTTCCCACTTCGGGGGGCCACCACTATGGGCTCTTGCTTCCAGGAACCTCCTATACAGGGAGCTGATCGAGCCCAGGATCCCCACGGACTCGCTCAGAGGAGCCAGGACCTCCCAGAGCTTGGGGCCCCGAGGGCTACTTAAACTTACTGAAGGCGCTGACCTTGGGCCTCAGGTTTGGAGTCTGGGAGGCCCAGATACATGTGTGTGTGTGTGTGTGTGTGTGTGTGTGTGTGTGTTTCCCAGTTTTGGTTTTCTGTTTTTTTTTTTTTGAGACAGGATCTTGCTAAGTCAGTATAAACTGCTAGGCTGGAATTTGTGGTCCTCCTGCTTCAGCCTCCTAGAGTACTGGGATCACACCCTGCTAGAGTCTGCATTTTTAATGAGCCCCGGGTGCCCCTCTGGGCAGGAGCCCAAGTGAGGACCCCAGGGACAGAGCGGGAGGTTCCTGCAGGGGGGCGTTTCCCTCCTGACACCTGGCAGCTCCTCCCAGCAAGCCCGGGTGGGTGGGGACTCAGTCGCCCATGATGCATAGGGCTCACCTCTTAATTCTTCTCCCCTTCTCTTTCCCCCTCAGCTCTTGATCCCCTTCCCACCTGCAAAAGCTCTATCTCCCCACTGCCTAGCGTCTTTTAGTTTGCTCTTGATTTATTCTTTGGGTTTCTTATATAAGAGAAACCATGTGACACTTAAGCCCATGTGTCTGGTTTATTTCACTTGACATTATGGTCTCAAGGTGCTCCGTTTCCCCACAGATGACTCAAGTTTACCCTTCTTCATGGCAGAGTAGTGCTCCACTGTGTGTAAATCCCACACTGTTGTTATCCATTCATCTGTTATGGGGATCTAGGCCACTTTCAGGGTTTAGTTAGGGCATTGTCCTGCTCTAAATGTGGATATGCACGGATCACTGTAATGTGATGTCTCTAACTCTTTCAAGATGATACCTAGAAGGGGGATTGCTGGGCCAAATGGAATTTCTAGTTTTAGCTTTTTGGGGAATCTCTGTACTGATTTCCATAGTTGTTGTACTGCTTTACACTTCCACCAACAAGGTAGAAAGGGTCCTTTTCCTGCAGCCTCACCAGCATTTGTCATCTGCTTTCCTGACGATGGGCGGTCTTTCTGAAGTGAGATAGAATCTTGGTGTTGTAATTTGCATTTTTCTAATGGCCAGTGATGAACATTTCATCAAATATTTATTGACCAGCCAGGTGTGGTGGCACTGCCTGTAATCCCAGCACTTGAGAGGCAGAGGCAGGAGGATCACCACGAGGTCAAGGCCAGCCTGGGCTACCCAGTGAACTCAAGACCAGTTTGAACTACACGGTAATACCCTGTCCTCCCAAACAGGAAAGTATTTCTTGACCATTTGTACTTCTTCTGAGAAGTGCCTATTTGTTTCAGTTGCCCGTTTTTAACTGATTTTTTTATTTTGAGGGATTTAATTTTTTAAGTTCTTTATATATTTTAGCTATTAGTCCTCTGTCAAGGGAAAATCTGGCTAAAATTTTTTCCCATTCTGTAGGTGGTCTCTTGAGTCTGTTGTTTGTTTCCTTTACCATGTAGACACTTTTTACTTTGATATCATCTTCGTATTATTTCTTGTGCCTTTGGGGTTTTTTCTGCTCAGGAGTCCTGGCTATGCCTGTGTCTTCAAGAGTTGTCGCCGTTTTAGCTCCTAGCTGATTCCATGTTTCTGTTTTAACATTTTGGTCTCTGATCCATTCTGATCTTAGCCAAGTGTGCGGAGAGAGTTGGGAGCAGCTCAGTCTTCTGCACAAGGGAAGCCACTGTTCCCAGTACTGTTTCTGCATCTGATTCTTAAAACAAGGACACAGGTCACGCTGAGGCAGGCACCACCCTACTGCAGCAACTGCGGGCTCTTCCTGGGGCCTGGGGTGAGGCCTCTGTGCCTGACTTTGGAGGGGACCCTACTCAGCCATGGCAGACTGGGTAGGAACAAGTCCCCTCTGGTGCCTGCTCCAGGCCTGGCCTGGCCTCACCCTGGGCCTGCAGTGGCCAGAGCCTGTCACAGTGCTTCACACTCACGGAACCACTGTGAATGGTTGGCTGCCTTCATGGTTTTGTGACTCATCAGAATTTGTCATTTTTGTTTTGTTTTGGGGACAGGGTCTCGCTATGTAGTTCAGGCTACCCTTGAACTGCAGATGATCCTCCGTCTCAGCCTCCCAAGTGCTGGGATTATAGGTGGTAGAACATGTCATGTTTAAAACCAGAGAGGTTCTAGACTTCCTGAGGCTGAAGTTAGGATGCAGTGGCTCAAAGGCTCTGGGAGAGCAGGGAACCCATCAAAGCACCCAGCTTCGTTCGAGCTGCCTGGTGCTCTCATGCTTTATCCACCCGTGCGCCCATGTGTTAGGAAGTTTTCATAATACATTATACGAGGCTGCCCAGGGCCCACACTCTGTCTGGGATAGAGCAGAAGACCCTGGGTCAGACACTGGGGGGTGCTGGTGCTTGGGGGCCCAGGTTCCAGCATGTCTCTATGCTTGGGGAGCACCAGTCACATGCACCAGTGCCCTCTGCAGACTGGGGTGGTATTTTCACTTTACTGCCACAATACGGGTTTATCAAGCACTTCTGGCCCCTCCTCCACACCGGTAAGGACATGGTCTCACTCCTTCCGTGTCCCTGGCCCTTTGCTTGCTGCTCCGCACACAGTAGGTGCTCCACAAATGCGCTGAGTGCATGGACAACTATGCAGGCTCCGGATGCCTGGTCTCCCCTGGAGCCCAGCTCTGCAGGTTAAGTGGCCTGTCCCAGTGCCAGGGCCAGACTAAGAGCTGACAGGGAGAAGCAGAAGGTAGCCACACCTGGGACTCTAAACCTTTGAGCGCTTGTACTACAAAAAGGAAAAATGAGGCTGCGGGTAGTGGTGAACACCTGTAATCCTCTCATTCAGGAGGCTGAGGCAGGAGGATTGAAAGTTTGAGCCCAGCCTGGGAAAATTAGCAAGACGGTGTCAAAAAAATGAAAAAAGGGCTGGAATGTAGCTGGAGTTCAGCAGTCAGTGCCACAAAAAGCAGGAGTCTGTGGTGAGAGCTGCCTGGCCGCCCATGAGGAGCAGACATTTGCAAAGATTGTGCATGCCCTCATGAGAGCCAGGACATCCTGTGTGCGCCTGGGCTGTGTGTGGCAGCAGTGACTGCCTTTTTTGCCATATAAGGTGACCCTGCTACTGCGGAGATCCAGGTGAGCAGGCTGCTGCCCTGCGCGAAGCCAGCCGCCCCGTGGGCATGGGGGGATGAACACAGCGGCCAGGACAGAGCAGCAGCCGAGAACCTGTGTGGCCCCGGGGGAGGACGGAGGCCCCTGCAGCCAAAGGCAGCAGCACCAAGCCAAACAGCTGGCTGAACCTGGGCATCACGGCTCAGCTCACACATGCCAGAAATGCAGGGCAGCTGTGCACTGACATCAGGGGGTGACCACGTCCCCCAGGGCCATGGTGGGGCTCCAGAGTGGTGGAGTTGAGTGGGGAGCTGCCTCTCTTTCTGCAGAGGGCGTCCCCTCTCCTGCCCTGTTTCCTTACCCTGGGGCAGGAATGGCTTTCAAAAAAAGGAAAAGCCAGGCAGGGGGTACACACTTATAGCCCTAGCTCTCTGGGAGGCTGAGGCAGGAGAATCAAAAATTCAAGCCCAGCCTGGGCAATTTAGTGACTTTGCAAGAGCTTGTCTCAAAAGGAAAAATAAAAAGGGCTGAGGATGGAGCTCAGACTGTGTATTTGCTCCCCAGATACTGGGGAGGAGGAGCCCCCAGACATCCAAGGAGCACAGGTAAGAGGAGAGAGAAAGCGGAGTAACTGCAGGGGCCAGGGATGTAGCTCAGTGGCACAGCGCCTGCCTAGCAAGCACAAGGTCCAGAGTTTGATTCCTGGTTAAAAATTTAAGAAAAGAATAACTTCAAAGAGAAGCTAGCCGCAGCCTCAGGCAGGTGGGCAGGACTGGGACGTGCTCCCATGAGCATATGTGGTGTGTGACTGGGGCCACTCCTTTCCACGACCTCTGTCTGTGGCACCTACAACTCCAGTCTCAAGAGAACAGAAGACTTCTCGGAGGTGGCCCTTTATAAAACCTCTGCCCAAACCATCACAGCCAAGAGCAGCCTGGTGGGAGGCATGGTGGCTGGGTGTCATCTGGGATCCCGGAAGAGAAAAGGGACATCAGGAAAGGACAACTGGCGCCAGGTGTGGTAGCACACACTTGCAATCCCAGAACCCTGGGAGGCTGAGGCAGGAGAACCACAAGTTTGAGCCAAGCCTGAGCAACTTAGTAAGACCCTGTCTCATAATAAAGAAAGAAAAACAAAGAAGCTAGCTCAGTGCAAAGGTCCTGGGTTCAATTCTTAGTGCTGGGGAAAAGAAGGAAAAGATAGCTGAAGAAATCTGAACGGATGTAGCCTTTGGCTACTGGTAATGTGTCCATATAGGCTCCCTAAGATGACACTTGTTCCCGAGCAGTGTTAAGATGTTCTTGACAGGCCTCACCATGTGTAGGTTACACAGAACCTCTCTATAGCATCTTCACCACATCCTTGCAAATCTAAAACTACTGTGTCCAGAAAAACCTTTTCTGCAGAACATAACCTTGTACAGTATTGTGTGCTGGAGTCCGCGAGCGCCACCTTATGGGCATACAGCCACATTGGCCTTGAACAAGCGGGGATGTTAGGATAAGAAAAGACCTGTGTCCTGCCCCCTGCTGGCTCCTGACCCAGAGGAGGGGTTGTTGCAGAGACATGCGGGGAAGCCGGGCCTGCAACCCAACCGCAAGTGGTGCAAAGCGACCGAGGACCGAGGGAGCGACCGGCTTTATTCCTGGGGTCCCTCAAGGCTGCTCGGGGAGGATGGGGGTGCCTGCTTGTGTCCTATGGAGACAGAAAGGCCCCAGGACCTTTTCCTGTCCATTTTTAGGGCGTTAGATCCCAGGGTTACTTTGAATCTAAAGCAAGCGCGACTCCTAACGTCAAGGGCTGGTCCCGCAGCTGGCTCCCCTCAGCCGCCTCCTCTTCTCCGTTCGCAGCTGCTGCTTTTGTCTAAGGTCACCAGATACAGTCCGGGATCTCGGCTAGATCTGGACTTTCTGATAAAAGGGATAATCTCCTACGCATCATGCTGTTGTTCAGGAACTGTTTGGGGTGTTGTCTCACTCACAGCTGAGGGCCCTGCCTCTTCACCTGCGGGGTCCGGTGGCCCAGCTCTGTCCCCTCTGGGCTCAGGGGGATGGACAGGTGGACGGAGGGACTGCTTGAGGCACTGGCGCCTCCTCCTGGTCTCGCAGGTCAGAAGCCTGCCGTGAGGTCGGGGCTGCCTTCTTTGGGGGCGCTGGAGGAGTGTTCCTGTGCCAGGCCGTGGTCCTCTGTCTCCAGGTCGTGGCATCTCCTCCTTCCCCACCGGCACAGCTCCTCCCTGACCCAACACACTGCTGCCCTGAGAGACGCTCCTGTCCCGACCCGGTCGGACCTGCTGCTCGGGTCAGGCAGTCACATCCCAGGAGCAGACCCTGCTCTGCCACCCCGGCCCCTGGACTGCCTTCTGCATGACAGGGACGTGGCTGGAGCCGCTGAGAGGCCACCAAAGCCTCCCCCACCAGCCTGAGGTGGGACGCAGACGCACACCTGCTCTCAGGGGAAGGGGAGCTGGGCCCTCTCCCCTGTCCCCGGGACCGCCACACCTCCCAGCCTTGGCCCTTTACACCACCACCTGGGTGGCGCGTGCAAAAGGATTGGTGCTTTCTTTTCTTTTTTTTTTTAATGTTTTAGTGAAATTCACACAACACAAAATCAACCACTTTACAGCATACAACTCAGTTTATAAAACTGTCGCTCCTGTCCCGCTCCAGAGCATTCTCATGAGCCCGAAAAGTGCTCCAGCTGGGGCTGGCAGGCGGCCCGGCCTGACGGAGCCGCCCCTCGCGCCCGGCGTTGCCCGCTGCATGTCCCCCCGCCGCGGTGTCAGCGCGCCCTTCCTGTGGCTCCGCAGCGTTTCCTGCTTTGCTCTTCCTCTCCCGGGCGGGTGCTTCCGTTTCCGTCTTGGGACACCTGCGCTGAGGCCGGGAGACACTGGCGGGATTGGCGGGTCACACAGCGTGTGTTTAGCTTGCCAGCACCCGCCGGACGGTCCTCCAAGCGCCGAGCCGCTTCGCTTCCCACCAGCGCTGTTGTGCTCCAGTTCCTCCGCCTCCTCGCCAGCTCTGTTATTTCCTTTTAACTCTCAGCTGTCCTGTGGTTGGGCCGCGCCGCGCCCCTATTTTTATTTCCTGCTCTGAAATGCTGCGAGTGGTCCCGCGGGCCTCAGTGCTGAGCAGTAACTGCCAGCGCTTGGCCCCTCTCACTCGAATTCAAAGAATTTAAAGCTCTTACTTCTTGGGCTCCGAGGGCCAGCGTGGCTCACCCCGAACACACAAGTCACTTCCGCCATCGCAGGAAGCTCGCGGAGGCTGCGCTGGTGGCCCTTCCCCCTTCCTGAGGGCTTGGACACCACGTGGCGCAAACTCTGGGTCCCTGGATGACTCCAGTGAGGCGCGCTGGAGGGGCAGCGAGTGAGAGGGCAAAGGCGGACCCCAGCTGCAGAGGGTTCCTGGCAGGTGGCTCACTGTGTGGTGGAGGTGTCTGAGTCGGGCGCGGTGACACCTGCCAGGTTTCCTAGCAGAAGAGCCACCATGCATGGCAGGAACTGCAGGGCAGGACCTGGGGGATAAGGGGAGATCAATGCAGACAGTCTGTGGATGTCAAAATGGGAGCTGGCCCCCAGAGACAGCTGGAGGGACTCCCCAGGGAGCAGTGAAACAGCACGATGGACAGGCCTTAAAAAAAAAAGGACAGTTGTAGTTCATGTACAAAATTTCAAGTAATATAAACCATCTTCAGTTTTTAAAAACGGGAAAATACCTTTCCCCTGGGGAGACCAGAGAGCTGTTTCTATTTTGACCAAAGGGTGGCGCTAGTGCAGAAGCCACGAGAGGGTCACCCTCTACATCTAATTCTATTTGACGCCTGTACCTGTGAGGCCAACTGTGCCACCCTTTGGCACAGCACCCCCCTGGGACACGGCCCCTCAGCCTGCAGTGCGACAGTTTTGAGTGCAGAGGCTGGACACGGGCCCAATCTTGTGTGTCCGTCCTGGGCATTGGAAGCCCTGGCTGCAGGTGGCAGACACCAGTCTGAGGGTGCTGAGAGGGATGAGCTGGGGCTACTCTGGTGCTATCACATGTGGGGCACTGGCTGGGCTTGGGGACATGTCCCCCTGTTCTTGCTGTGGGGATCAGACGAGCCTCTCTGAGGGCTGTGGGTTGCAAGCTGTCATCAGCCAGGCCCTCAGGTGGCAGGGGCTCTATTTCTGTTCCCGTGTAAAGGATCAGGAGGGACAGGCAGCTGGGTGTCTGAGTGGTGGCCTGGCCAGGTCCCAGCAGCAGTGTGGGGCCCAGGGGGCTCCCTGCAGGCTGGAGCAGCTAGGTGAGCAAAGACACTGCCATCCTGTGCCCCCAAATCAGGATGGCAGGCAGCAGGGGCAGGCTTTTCCATCGTGGGCAAGGTGTCGCTGAGGATTGGGCCAGCCAGAGCCAAAGCCACCGCGAATGCAGCAGAACCTCAGCTCCCTGCTGTCCCCTCTTGGACCCTGGAGGGTGAGTCTGGGGCTCTGGGTGTTACATGTGGCACTGCTCTCTTGCCAGTCACCACCCCCTCCCCCAGGTCCTCTCTCTACTCCCACATCAGCCGGTCTGGCTCGTACCTCGGATGCTGGGGTCCTTTGGCTTCCTGTGGTCACCCTGTTCTTTCCTTCTTGCAACAGGTATTTCCGGCCACCCCCAGATGCTGGCCGCGTGGCTCTGTGCTGAGGGTGCAGGGGCGAAGCTGGCAGGTGTGCTCAGCATCAGCCTACAGCCTCATGGGGGGAAGGGAGTTCAGGGGCCAAGGTCACACAGGAGCCAGGAGAGCAGGACACGGGCAGGTGGGCAACTCCCAGCAGAGTGAGACAGTCAGAGCCAGGCATGGTGGGCACAGGGGTCACTGAGGGAGAAGTGGGCAAGGTTGTGGGCCTAGCAAGGAGCCTGGGGGAGTGGTTCAGAGCAGCAGGTGGGGTTAATGTTTGCATTGGCTCTGGCTGCTGAGCTGGAGGAGGCCACAGGGCCAGGCAGGCGGCTGGGCTATAGGTGGGGCAGGCGAGTGGGGCCACATGGTGGCAGTGGACGGGAACAGGGCAGAGGGAGAGACCCTCTTCTCTGCCACTTCCTGTCCAGCTTCGATGGTCTGCACTGTCATCCCGCAGGGCAGAGCTCTCCTGTTCAGAGTCTCTCCCCCAGGACTCAGCCCACCAGGCCGACAGCGTGTGCCAGGTCACCTGCCTTTTTTTTTTTTTGCGGTACTGGGGATCGAACTCAGGACCCTGTGCTTGCTAGGCAAGCGCTTATTCCACTGAGCTATATCCCCAGCCCCTGTCACCTGCCTTTCACAACTCATTGTCTGGGGAGGAACTTGGAGACCTGTCCTCCCAGAAGTTCTTGCTCCTCCTCAGAAGTGCAGGGCCCCAGGCATCCATGCCAGGCTCTGCCCTCCTGCTCCACAGACAGGACAGCTGAGCTGTCATTCTATCTATAGTGACAGCTCTCCAGAACGAGGTGCCCGTGGATGTAAAGAAAAGTAAGAGAGACAAGAAAAACAAGAGCGACAAAGGTCTGGGATCAGGGGCTACAGCCTCTCAGACTGCCACACTGATCACCAGTCTTAATTGCATTTTACTGAACCAAGAACGTAACTAGAACAAGTAGGTGGATAACAAACGTTTCAGTAATTAATTCATTATCCTTCTCCAACTTCTGCCTGTTATGCTGATGGCAACAATCCCTAGGTGGGCCTTCCACACTCAGCACCACGCTCACTTAGTTCAGCTGGGGATCATAAGCTGCCCATCAGTTACCAATCCATTACAATCACAGTCCTTCTCACTGAGCAACTGCTCCAGGTTACGTGGGAGTGGCAGAGGCACTGCCAGGGAAAGAGCCAGGCCTTGGGGTCAGGAGTCCCTGTACCCCAGCAGTGTGGTCCTCGGAGTCTCCTAACTTCACCGTGACGGATGTCACCATGATGGATGTCATTTCTTACTGATTCCTGGTAAGGAATCAGCTCTCGATTCTACTCTGAAAGGCAGCAGACTGTCGAGGCAAGAGGAAAATGTGCAGATGGCCTCTGGTTTCTTTTCAAGCCTAGAAATGCCTGTGGTATCTTCCACTCCACCCGACTTCTCCTTACAGAGTCGGGGGCCCAGCCTCTCCCTGTCCCTATTGTTGCCTTCTCTCTTTCCCTGACTTTTACCCACAGCCACACCCTCTGAGCCCTCGCTCTCCTCTGCCTTAATTGGCAGCCTCCAGCTCGGCAGGTGGAGGTGTATGGCAGGTGGAGGTGTATGGCTGAGGCCTCGGCGCGGAGCCATGGACCTTGGAGGGCAGTCGGGACAGGCCAACACGGCCCGCATGGGTCTTCCAATTGACCTAGCCCCGTCAACCCGGCACCACTAGGATCCCTGCTGTGGTCTAAGTTTGTTAACTGGGGCAGCTTCTGCACTAATGGTAAGTTTTCTGAGGGTCCTGTGGAAGGGCAGAGCTCCAGTCAAGCTCAGCAGAGGCACTGCTCTGCCAAGCTCAGCACAGGGCTAGATGGCAAAGCGGACCCAGCTCCTGATTCCCAGGGAACTCCCAGCTGAGAAAGCTGTGGAGGGCCGTGTCCAGAACTGACTCGCATGACACTCTGCCACTGGACAGAACCCAGGCTGCTCCGGCGTGGCCTGTGGACCTGACTTCAGTCCTCCGCGGGGAGGAGTGCGTCATTCTTACACAAAGAACTTGAAACGGCCAAGTTTCTGCTACTGATCCAGGGAGCAAAGTTCTCAGTAGGAAAGTGGCCATCCTTCAGAGGGAGGGGCCACTCAGACTCTTCCTCCATCTGTCATCAGTACTTGGTGAGTGGCTGGGCAGATTTTTCCCCACTAATGTGATCTCACTGTCTGGGGGCAAGGTAGGTCTCTGTTTCTGTTAAGTGCTGTGTCGGCTGCAGGATGGCGGTGGACTGGAGGCCATGGAAGGAAGACAGTACTGAGGTCCGGCCTGGTCCACCAGGTCCTCCGCACAGGGAGTGATGCACGCAGGGTGAAGGTCTGGAGGGAAGTTGTGTTAGTGTGACAAGGCAGAGCAGAGGTGCCAGTGGCACAGCCTTGCAAGGACACCTGGGAGCAAGTGGACACAGGGTGTGAGTCCATGCTTGCTGGGAAGCTGGCCGCGCCGCTCTGGGGTCAGCACAGTGGACAGGTGGGGAAGGGTGTGACCTCAGGAGAGTGGGGTGAACAGAAGGGACCCAGAAGAGGCAGGCAGAATTCTGGGGTGCAGAGGCCCAGTGGAAGCACCTGGGAGAGAAAGGGACAGCCAGTTACAAGCAAGGGGACTCTCAAGAGAGAGCCACAGTCAAGGGCAGGGCCACCAGCTCCAGGCTGGCCATGAGGATGGCCGTGCCCCTGGGTGTTGGGGACAGGGTCCTGGGACTCGCCTGGAGTGGGTTTGCGCAACGCACAGATGGAGAACTGGAGGGGACATTTTGCAGGGAAAGGCGAGGGCACAGAGGAAGAAGGCCTTGGGGTCGAGAGGCCAGCTGAGTAACCCCCGGGGGAAAGGCGCTGGTGCTGGGAGGACCGGAGGGCTCCAGGCCTCGGCGAGGCCCAGAGGGCTGGGGATGTCCGCACTGCTCCCATCTGTGAGGCCAACAGGGCAGGGCCTCCCCTGGGACAACCATCCTCCTCTCTCCTTTGGGCCCAGTCTGCCTGGGGCTGTTGCTTCCCCGAAGTCCAGCCCCTCTCCTCTCTCTGCCACCACATCCTGTGTGCTGGCTTCCTCCCCTGCACTCTACATAAGCTCCAGGGTACTCAGCCCCGCCCACTATGCCCACAACCCGCCCACTCCCCATGATCTGCATCGCCATTGGCTTACGTCGCTTCGGGCCCCGCCCCTGCATCATCTTCCACGATTGGAGTACAGGTCCGCCCGTCAGCGCCGTTGCCAGGGAATGGACAGGGGCGGTCCCCAAGGGGAAATTCCCAGGCTGCTGACCCGGACCGGAAAGCACTACGGAGTCTGTGCAGGCGCAGGCCGGGTAAGCAGAGCTGAGGGTGGGCGGTGTCCGCTGTATATCGAGGGAAGGAGGACGGCCTTCTCGTGGTCTCTGGGAACACCCAGCACTCCTGGCTCTGCCATGTGTGTGGTCCTGATAAGGACCGGAGGTGCCTTCTCCAGGGCCCAGGCCAGCTGGCCGGAGGGGGCCGCACGCGAAGGAAGGGGGCGTCTGCGGGATAGGGTGGGTGTTGGAGGCTAAGAACCGAGGAGTGCAGCTGCTGAGTCCACGGCCAGGGTGGCCGAGGCTGAGCCGTGATACAGGCAGGAGCTCCTGCCCGGGCTCAACGCTGCCGCTAAACGGGACCTGAAGCCCATCTGTGTCCCCAGAAAAGGGACACTGAAGGCCATGTTCAGGGCTCTAGGAATGACGGCCTGGCCTCTTGGCCAGAGTGGGGAGGGCGCAGGGCATCCTCCATCCCAGCGGGCACCGCGGCCTGCAGAGTGCAGCTCCTGGCCATCTCCCTGGAAGGACAGTGGGAGCAGGCAGCAGTTCCTTCCGAGCCGAGCGGCCCAAGCTTGTCTTGGGCTGTGTGTTTCTGGCATTGGCTCAGGAATGCGGTCTCAGTTCCTGGATTGCTCCACGTCTGAAACTCAGGAAGTGACTCACTGAGCCCCTAAGGCATGTGGAGGTGAACGTCATTTAGGACCCCGCCATAGGTAGAGGGCAGAGCTGGGCCCTAGGCAGAGTGGGGGTTGGGAAGGAACACACTTGAAGGGGAAGTAGGGGTGTCAGGGGACTCTGGCTAGGCTCACCTGACAGAATTCCCTCAGAAGACAGGCCAGGGTGGCTGGCCGTCCCCTGGGGTGGCCGGAGATGCAGAGCTGGATAGCTCTTGAGGATGGTCAGCTGTTGAGGATGAAGGTTCTCGCTAAAATGGGTTAAGACTCTGACTAAAGTGTGGTCGAGCAAAAGCCTTTATCACTTATTGTCAGCCATTAGACCTACTATCTTATTTAAGAGGGTTTTTGTTTGGTTTTTTTGAGACAGGGTCTCACTCTATAGTCCAGGCTGGCCTTGAACTCACAGTAGTCCTCTTGCCTCAGCCTCCTGAGTGCTGGGATTACAGCTGTGCGCCACTACACCGGGCTCGGACCCACTATTTAATTAAGGTTTGAAATTAATGTAGCAAGTTGCCCAGTGATAAAGCCAAGGGTCCTGATGTGATGTGAACTCAGATCTGTGTTCATTTACATCCTCACTGCAGAGCTGGGCCCGTGTGTGGGAGCAGCAGGGTTGTGAATGTCGGTGTCCATCAGGGTGTCCCCTCCTGCTTACCCCCACCCTGTGTCCTCTGAGGCTGTGACTTCTGTCTTTGGGCCCTGCTGGCTCTGGGGGCTGGATGCTTGTCGTGGGGTTCTGCTGTGCATTGTAGGACATTTAGCAACAGCCCTGGCCTCTGCTCCCCGGATGCCAGATTCCCCTCCCGCTGATGAGGACCACCACGTCCTGGACTGTTGTGTGCTGTGCGGGACAGAACTGCCTCCAGTTGTGACCCGCCAGTACCAGCAGTCCTGATGAACCCTTAAAGCAACACCCAGGGGAGTCTCCTCTAGAGGATTCGATGTAGTAGCTGCCAGGCTGGCCTGTGTGCCAGGGTAACACAGAAAGCTGGTCAGGCACAGAAAGGTAAGGGCACATCCAAGGCTTCACTTCCTCCTCAGTGGATGAAAGAGATTTGGGCCTGATTTGGGGTGGGGGCCCGGAGGAGTTGGCCTTGGAGCCATGTCCTCCGTCCCCTGCTGTTGGCTGATGTTGCCTTGCTGCAGCCGTAAGAGGGGACAGGTCGTCCTCCGCTGTCCTGTGTTGCACCCTTCAGTGTGCTCCTCAGGTGCCGAGGCTGGAGGTACAGGGGACGGGTTGTGTTCTGGGACAGCCCTGGCCCCTGACCTCTCACCGACTGTCCTTCCTGCAGCTGCTTCCCCCGGCCTGTTCCTTTCTCGTAGCTGCTTTGGGCCCCCCGGAGATCTGGCCGGCTGCTCAGGCTGCTGTCTGCAGGCTGTGAGGAGCAGCTGTTCCTAGGGGTGTAGAGGAAGGGAGCCGCGTAGTGGTGGAAGAGCGTCCCTGCCCTCTGTGACCCCTTCTGCTAGCCCGGTGTCCCCAAGGTCCTCTGTTCCGCCCCCTCAGCCTCGTCTCCCGTGCTGGTTTCACCACTGTGCTGTTCCCACTTCCAGGGCACAGCACAACCTGAACGAGACTGAGTGCGGTGTCCTGGTGCCTGGGGACACCCATCCTCACCGGGCTTCTGTGTCAGCTACGGCTGCCTTGACAGAGGTCTGGCCCAAGTGACATGGCCAGGGAGGAGGCAGACTGGTGGCCTCTTTGTGGCACAGCCACTGGACACATAGATTCCTTGGTGGCTTTGAGGGTGGTGCTCTTCCCTGGAGAGTGATTGCTCTGTTTTGCACAGAGAAGTGGCTTTGTGTATTGAAGGGGCTGGAGGTGGCATTGGCTCTTATCTGTCCTTGCTGCCTGCCCTGGTGGCTCTTGGCTTGTGTTCCCTCAAGGCCAGTGGCCTAGCAGACCTGTGCCTCGTGTGCTGAGTGCCCACCAGCCTGGCACTAGTGGGCTGCACACTGAAGCTGCTGGAGCCTGGGCTGGGTGGGGCGTGGAAGAGCAGGTGACACTGTCCCTGGGCTCCTGATGGGCCCGAGGCCTGGGGGACCTGCACTGCTTCCAGGACCCACTGGGTTGGCCTCTGGGACCAGCGCTGGACATGGCATGTGGCCTGGGCTTGAGCAGGCTCAGCAGTGCGTGGGGAAGAGGTGCTTTGGGGTGCCCAGCAGCATGGAAGACAGAGCGGGAGACGGAGCAGGGTTCACTCCCAGGCAGGGGCTGGCCGGCATGGGGGCCCTCGTGTGGGGACCCTAAGAAAAGAGAGGGCAGAGCCTGCAGATACTTGGAGCAGCACTGGAGTGGCGCCAGGCTCCACCAAGCTCCCAGTGAGGGAGCTGCAGGACAGCCGGGGCTGGGAGGCTGCTCCGGGGCTGTGCTTGTCCCGGGGCTCAGTTACCAGGCTCCTGGGGAGCTGCAGTCCAGGAAGCCAGAGGCTGGCGAGTGAGGAGGAAAGTGCCCCGGCTGGCAGGAGTGGAGCATACGCTGCCCCAGAGGGCTTGATGCTGGCCCCCGAGTGGACCCGTGACGTGTAGGTGGCCCTGGGAGCTTGCCGGGGTGGGCTTGGCTGCTGCAGTGGTAAAGTCCAGGGCTCTGCCTGCCACGCGGGCGCCTCGAAGCCCTCCGTGTCACAGGCTTGGGTCCAGAGGAGGTGATGTGGTGCATGCTTTGGGGATGAAGTGAGACACGGTGCCCCTTTTGCTACCTCTGAGGGTTTCAGCAGCTCTCCGTGTTTCCAGGTGACTTGGCAAATTCACACAAATTAGGGGCTCTCGGGCTGCCTCCTTTCTCTGACTGACGCTGAAGCCTATCTGCTGGCTATGCCCTTCTCATGCCCTTAAATTCAGTGGGCGTTTAGAAGTCATGTTCTGAGAACTCCTGTCCTCATTGAGTTCTCTGTGGCAGCATTGATCTGTTGGGCAAGGTGTAGACAGTGTGACCACCCCTAGCCCCTGGCCCAGGGGCACCCCCTGCTCCCAAGGGGAGGTCAG
Organism: Dinomys branickii; assembly: GCA_004027595.1. Classification (NCBI taxonomy): domain Eukaryota; kingdom Metazoa; phylum Chordata; class Mammalia; order Rodentia; family Dinomyidae; genus Dinomys; species Dinomys branickii. Next base: position 15,997 of record PVLD010006731.1, read on the forward strand.
CCTCGTGCTGTTGGGCACCGAGCCTGGCCATAGGGTGTCCTTCTTGGCTCTTTTGTTGTTGAGAAACTCGAGCCCTGAGATCCGGCGGCCCCTGAGTGACAGCCTTGGTCCTGCTCTTAGGCGCCCTCTGCTGGCCACAGTGGGGAACATCAGGAGGGAAGCCTGTGAAAGCAGATCCTTCTGTGAGGATGATCCTAATGAAAAGAGCGATAGCAACAACAAGCCAGGCAGGGCACGAGGAAGAGGGTCTGAGCGTGGAGAAGAGCTGGGCACGCCAGACACCAAGCATAGGAGCTCACCATGGGAACCAGTGACCCTTGGGCTAGTGCCAGCCTCCCGGCCGTGAGACCTGTGGGGCTCACGTGCGCCCCGTCCGACAGCAGCAGTCCCCATAACAGCTAGAAGGCAGGGACAGCCCACCTGATCATCATCTACCAATGGACTCGGTGGGGCGTGTCCATGTAAGGATACCAGGCAGTTTGTGCGACTGGACTGCAGGCTGGCTGCGCCACAGTGGCCTGGGCAACATGAACCCGAGTGACAGAAGCCACTGATGCCAAATGTCCGGTGTGGGAAAAGCCAGGGACAGAAGGTAGATTTGTGGTGGCCAGGGGTGGGGAGAGGGCCCGACTGGAGACACCAGCAGGGTTGTCGGGGCTTCCCGCAGGGTGACGGAAATGTTTTGGCACCGGGTGGAGGTGGTGGTTACCAACGCAGAGAATGTACAGAATGCCACCAAACCATATAGTGTAAGATTGGAGAACTTGGGTCAGGTTACTGTCCCCTCACAGAGGAGAGGGATGGCAAGGCAGGAGTGTACCACTTTTCCTGGAGGTGTATGCAGCGGTGCCCCTTGCTGAGCTCCCTGCCTGCTGGATGCCCCTCCCTGGGCCTGACCCTGGAAGTTGTTTGTGCAGTGCTGCCTCAGTTTCCCCAGCTGCCTGTGGCTCCCCAGCAATCTCACCAGTGCACCCTCCTGAAGAGCAGACAGGGTGGGAGTTCAGTGTGGCAGCATGCTGCCCCTTCCCCCAGGTTTTCATCTCTGACTGGGCTTTGGTTCAGGTCCCCCAGTACCTGGGCATGCAGACTCTTTTAGGGATGAGGCCTTCGGTAGTGAACTGGGCCATCACCTGCCAGGGGGTGCTGGAGGGATGGGGCTGGGGTTGGGGCACTTTTCCCCTTGGTCTGGATAACAAAGAACATTATCCTAGTGCTCTGGGGCGGGGCCATGATTGTTTCCATTGTATGAATGCAGAAATCCAGGCACAGCAAGGCTCAGTAACTTGCCCGAGAGTGCACAGCTAGGAGGAGAAGGAACAGGGATTGTAAAGGGATTGTAAACTTCTCAAACAGCTGTGTGCCACAGAGGCAGGCTGTCGGGGACAGGTTCACTCAAATGCATGGGAACATTCAGGTTCAGTTTTGTTTTTAAAGAAATGAAAATTTAGATTGATTAAAATGCCCCCACGCAGTTCCATGGGCCAGGGTGTGGTGTTCTCTGCGCCCCAGCTGTTGATGCCAGCTCCGGTCCCTGCCATGCAGAGGCAGCTCTCTGTGGGTCTGCTGCATTGGGGCTGCATCATCCGCCAAGTTCTCTCTGGTACCTGGGCTGCAGCCACTGTGCTTTCCCTCCGTGATCGCTGCATGCCGACTTTCCTCTCTGATCATCTCTCTTCCTCTTCCAGAAAAGTCTTCCTGGGACGAGGAGCCATGGGGAACAGCAGGAGCCGCTCGGGGAGGAGCCTTTGCTCTCAGTTTCTCCCAGAGGAGCAGGCTGAGATCGACAGGTTGTTTGACACTCTGTTGTCAGCTACAGACAGCGTGGAGACCTCTCCTAGCTCCTTCTCACTGAAGGCTCTGCAGGTAAGAATGATGTCATTGCTCAGGGCCAGTGTGGGGACGGGGGTCTGCAAACTACGGCCCTTGGGCCAAGAGGGACCCCAAGAAGCGGTTCCCTGTGCAGGGCCAGATGGTTCATGGTTCTGGCTTTGTGGTCCACATAGTTCCTGTCGCAGTTATTCTGCCCTGGCAGCGCAAGGAGCAGCCATCCATGACGTCTGAACAGACCCTCCCTCTCCTGATCAGCAATGTCGTCTGTACTAGAATGGCCGGGGATACAGCTCAGTAGCACAGTGCCTGCCGCCTGCCTGGCAAGCATGAGGTCGTGAGTTTGATTCCTGGTACCAAAAAAAAAAAAAAAAAAAGAAAAGGTATAGTCTGTACTAGAGAAAGGAGCTCAGGCTGGAGCACGAGGGCCATGCTGTTGAGCATCTCTAACTTGAGGTGACACCAGAAGGCCCACTGGCTCCCGTCCCTGTGGCCCCATGTCTCCTGGCTGCCATCCCGGAGTCTGGGTGACTTCCTGGAGCTGGGCCTGCCCATCTCAAGTGACCATGGCGTGTCAGGTGTACCATTGCCCCTGGGATTGGGTCTGACGTGAAGGAATTTGATGGTGTGCCGAATGCAGTCCTCAAGCCTTGTATTCGAGGATTGTCTTACAGAATTGCAACTGCCCATCCCCATGTTTTGACCCCATTCTGGGGGTTCTGAGCGCATGTTCCAGGGCTTTGGCTGAGCAGGACATGGGTGAGACTTCTGCTGTATCCCTGGAGTGGTGGGGGGTGCCAGCACTCTACCATCCCATCTTCTGGATGTGCAGACAGCAGTGATGGGGGGCACAAGGCTCCCCCGCACCATGCTCCTTTTGCAGATGAGGAGCTGCCAGGGGTCTTGGGAGTCACAGCTGTATGTACACATGTCTCCAGGTCAGCAGTGCAAGGCCTGGGGCTTCACCCACAGCTGCACAGGTGCAGCCCACCCAGCAGTCAGAGCCCCAGCTGCAGGATGGGTACCAAGCCTGCGAGCCAGTAGCAGGACATGGAGCTGGGAGAGGACTAGGGGTTCTTGGCTGTGCTCTAAGCTAGGAAGGAATTAGAGGCTGCCTGGCAGGGGAATGTTAGAAACACCCACGGACATAGGGAGGTGCCTGGGGGAGAGTGTAGCCTGCCCTACGAGAACCATACCGAGCTGACACCGTGGCAGCCAGCTGTTGGAGAGACCCCACTTACCAGGGATTTTGTGGTGCCTCATGCTGTTTCTACTGATTTGTCAACCCTGGGCCAAATCAGATCTGATGCTGGAGGCCAAAAGGAAAACAGCATTTATAGAATGTTATTGTTTAAGCTGTTGGGAATTAAATTAAGATTTTAGTGAGAATAGTTAAAATGTATATGTGCTGTCGGAACTGGGATAAGTAGTAAAAACGGAGTACACTTGGGAACCCTGGGGGAGCACAGCTGCCCTGTGCAGACACTAAGGATGCTAACCTGTCTGAGGGGCTTGCAAGTCTGCAGAGCTGTGCTCTGGGCAGAGTGGCGAGCAGGTGGCCACAGGGGCAGGAGAGACATGGCCGCCAGGGAGACTGGAAAGTGGGGAGGGCAGGATGGGTCTGGTAGCTGGGACGAGCCTGGATACTTCCAGGATGTGGGTCTAGCCTGGGCATGGAACTGGGCGCAGAAAGGTCATGTTGCTGCTGGAAGCCTCCCGGGGCAGGGATGGCCCCGGTCCTGCCTGTTTTCCTAGGATGCCAACTTGGACTTCGCCCTCTCCAGCCCTTTCTCCCACTTGTCCTCAACAGAGTCATGTGGGGGAAGCGCTTCCCCCAGAAATGGTCAGCAGACTCTATGACAGCATGCGGCAGGGGGACCCGGCTGGGAAAGTGCCAGGGCCCAGCAGAGGTGTCTCACGGGAGCAGTTCTTGGCGTGGATGTGGCACCTGCTGAGAGGAAGCTCTGAGGAGAAGAGTCTCGTGGTCCTGAGAATGATTTCTGCTGCAGAAGGGCCTGTGAAGGCCAGAGAAGTCCAAAAGGTGCAGCCTCGGTGTCCTGGGCGGGGCTCAGGACAGTGACCGCAGATGGGTGGTGGCATTTTGGAGACATCCAGCTGTGAGGAGCCCTGAGCACATGACTGGTGGATGTCAGATTTCTGGGATGGAGCCTTTGGTGAAACCTCTGAATAATTCACCACTAGGGTGCTCTCTCTCACAGGCGCCAGCCATCACAGTGGGCGTTAGAAAACCGCCCGTCCCCACGGTGGCATGGGACAGGGCTCAGGTCATGGCAGAACTGTTATTCATTGTGCCACTATGCCCTTGCAGTTCACAGAGGACCTGGTGGGCTCCGTGGTGCATGTGCTGACCCACAGGCAGGAGCTGCGCGGCTGGGCTGGGAAGAAGGCCACGAGTACCCCCGTCAGGACGCAGGCCCTGGCCGCCCAGCTTGTCTCTGAGATGAAGCTTCCAGGTAAGCATGGCCCCGGACAGCATGGACCTTCACGTCACCTGCTGGGTGTCCGTTAGTGTAGCTGTGGTGTGGCTTGAAGACAGGAAGTGAGAGCCCTCAATCTTGCTCCATGGCATGAGATTTCCTTACGATCCTTGTTTCTATAGGGGCACCTGTGACAGCCCAGCTTCTGTCTCAGGTCGCTTGAAACTTCTCTCTCTTTTCTCTGGTCCATCTAGCTGAAGCTTTCTCCATTTTAACATGCAATCAGTGTTAAAAAAATGTACTGAGATATCTTGCAGTCACTTTTCATACTGAAAGTTGGTTGGAATTGGTTTGTGTACAGTGCCTCTCAGTTCTGATGAGCCGTGGGCCAGGTGTTGGGGTCATGTATGACTTGTGCCTCCTGAGTTGGCTGAGGCAGGATTAGGTGATCACTGCCAGGTGACGTCTACCCCAGTGACGCTGACTTCTCCTCCCCTAGGTGGTGAGAGGCCTCAGGGGCCACAGTGGCTGGACCAAGACTGTGACCAAGCTGTGATTGAGGACTGGGTCTTCAGGGCGCCCCATGTGGCCCTGTTCCTGAGCGTGGTCGTCCATGGGGGCCTTCTTGTCTTACGCGGGTCCCTTGAGCTGGCCACGCTGGTCCCCGAGCGCCAGGCAGAGCCGGGCCAGGAGCTGGAGAGCCTGCTGGAGGTGCTTGCCGTCATCTTCCTCAGCTCCCACCTGGCCCCCGAGCAGCGGCGACGCTGGCGCCTGCTCTTCGCCTCCCACCTGCATGGGCAGAGCTTCTCGCAGCTGTGCGGCCAGGTCACTCACCACGGGCCCTGCCTGGCCCTCCTGGAGGACCGCAATGGCTATGTGTTCGGGGGCTTCGCCTCCTGCTCCTGGGAGGTCAAGCCGCAGTTTCAAGGTGAGACAGGAAGCCCCATCCCCGAAGGGTGGTGTGGAGGGGAAAGAAGCTTCTCTATCTTGTTTCCTGGACCTGGTTGGGTGGTAAAATGTGACGTTGCTAGAGGGTGGTTTGGGGGCCACAGATCTCTTCCATGGCCTAGCCTGGGGTGACTTGAGCAGATGTCACCAGCTCTGGTGAGGACACAAAGCCTGCATCCTCACATGGGCCGGGCCGGGCGGGTCTGCAGGTGGCAGGAGAGGTGGGGCCCTGGATGCCCGGGAGGGGCTGGGAGATGCGACAAGCAAGTTTCACTGCCCCTCCTCCCCTGTGGTGTTGTGGCTTCCCTGGAATCTTGCACGACATTTTGCCCGGATGAGAAGACCCAGGAGGGGAAGGGTCAGTGCCTCTGTCCCCTCGGTCTTGTTTCTAGAGTTCAAGTCATTGTAGGTTTCACAGTGTGCTGGATCTTTAGCTCTCTTTAGCTCTGGGAATGGTGGGAATCCTCCCCTGATCCGGGTTCCTGGATGCTGGCTGACCTTGCGGGCAGCTTTTCTGGGTTAAGCTGTGGTCTCAGGCTTCTCTGCCTGCTTGCCCTCCGAGCCTGTGCCCCAGCAGCCTGACAGAGGCTGTGTGACCTCAGGACATAAACAAGCCCCAAGAATTGTGATCGCAGGCAGGGCTGCTGTTACCTCCAGAGCCTCCGACATCAGCTCCAGACTCTCCTGGTCCCACACGGTGTTGCTGACAGGGAGCTCACCCTTCCTGCTGAATGCAAACCTATGCAAGAGCCTTGTTTGTGATGTGTGGAAGCGGCCCCAGCCGAGGTCAGCTTGCCCTGCAGGTGGCCCAGCCAGGATGAGCATCAGTCAGAGCACGGTAGCCCTGGTCTGCAGTGTTGAGTGGGTGGACAGCTTCGAAATGACCCAAGGCTGTGCCACTGGCGGATGGGATCCTGGGTTCCAGCTCTTGCCCTGGGCTTGGTGCCCACTTCTTTGGGCCTCAGCTCCCTGGACCCAGGACTAGTGCTGTGTGGGCAGGCGGCAGGACAGAGTCATCGTCGCACTAGCAGCAGTGCTGTGAGTGTCAGTCAGGAGCCCTTACTGTCAGCCTGGTTTCTGGCAGGTGCAGTGCCTCGGTGTGTCCTCATCCTTTGTCCTGACACTGATGTCCCTGTGTGGCTTCTACTGTAGGCAGAGTCCTGTCGGGATGAGGGCATGACTGTTGGGGCTGTGGGCCCCTTGGTGGCCCTGTCAGGTCACGTAGCACGGGGTTCCAGTAAAGGCTGATCATCAGTACCCTTTTCATGGCAGAGCAAAGTGGTGCTTCCCAGATACCAGTGCCTGGGGAGTGCAGAGAGCCTGATGCCGCAGTGTTCCCCATCCAAGGCTGTCCCTGGCCTCTTGCTCATTAGCTTGGGGACTGGCTCCCCGACCTTGACCATAGCAGCTCGGCTCTGTCTGGACAGGAGGCTGCAGTGTTGTCCATGCCCACCCTGACCACTTGGGGAGGGCCGTCCTTCTCCCCAAGGTCCCCCTGGCCTCCAGGGTCCCCCATGTCTATGCTGTACATTTGTGCTCCTGCCCTGCTTCCCCCAACCCCCATCCTGCTTTGTGGACAGCCACCCCGGCCCTCAGGCCAGCACTCAGGTACAGCAGGTGCCTCTGTCCTGTGGGCCCCCAGCTCCTCCGCCCAGGGCCCAGGCAACAGTCGCGCTCATCCTGTGTGGAGTCCAGGACACCTTGGTGTCCACTCCAGCCACAGGGTCCCTGTGGCTCTGAAGGGCAAGGAGGCCTCACTGTGCATTTCCCAAGCTGAAGCCGGGTGGCAGCACCTTGTGCCCATCTCAGACCGTTTGTGTGTTCTCTGTCACTTCCAGGGGACAACAAGTGCTTCCTGTTCTCCATCACCCCCAGCATGGCTGTGTACACACCCACGGGCTACAATGACCACTACATGTACCTCAACCATGGGCAGCAGACCATCCCCAATGGGCTGGTGAGTGGGCAGGGCTGTGTGGGTGCAGTGTCCCCCACTGGCACACAGCCTGGCGCTTTTCCAGTCAGCACACCTGCTGCATGGCATTCTGCTTCTGCTGTGGCTATGTCCCCTTACTGTGCCCTGGGCTCCGTGCCAGGACAGTGACACCAGGCCAGGGTTCCCCTCAGAGAAGCCCAAGGCCCTGGCTGGGCTTCTCTGTGTTATATGTGAAGGTGACTTTGGGTCTCTTCCTGGTCCCTAGATGGTCTGTGACATTTGTAGCCAGAGGTGGTGTCAGTGACAGACCTGTTCCTGGGGTGACATGTGGGTGTGGGGCCCCAGGGTGCTGGCCTCAACTGTGGGGACTCAGTGAGGGTCCCCCTGGGGAGACTGCAGTCCCTGATATCTCACCTCAGATTGGCCACTGAGCAGGAAGGAGAGGAAGAGGGTGGAGGCTGAGGGGGTGGCCCGTGGCCTGGTGGTGGGGCAGGCTGGGTGTGAGGGCCGCGTTCTAGTCACTTTCCCAACACCCACAACTTAAAGGAGGGACTCATTGAGCTCATAGTTTCAGAGGGTCTAGTCCAAGATGGTCTGGTTCCAAGGCAGGACGGTGTGGTAGAAGGGCCTGGTACAGGAGAGCGGCTCACAGCATGGCGGACAGGAAGCAGAGAGAGGGCACAGCCAGAACCCTTCCGGGTCCTACCTCAGGGGCCACCTCCAACCAGGCTCCCCTTGACAGCACCTCAGCCATGAGCTCCTGTGTGGGTTATTGCTCCACGCCCAGGATCTGATCACCCTCCAAACATGAGACTCTTGGCAACATTTTGGATCTGAATCCTGGCAGGCAGACGCTCACCTGGGGAAGGAGCTGTGCTCCCTCAAGCCCTGTCCTCTCTACTAGACTCCCTCCGAGATCCCCAGCCCTGTGCTTGCAGGGGCTGGGCATTGGTGCCCTCAGTCGGCTGGAGGGGGCCTGGGAATCCTCTTCATGTTGTAGCCCCCCCAGGGGGGATATGACCAGACCACCTAAGGGTACTGGCGAGGCCCCATCCTTGGAGCAGAACCCGTGTGTCCCCAGGAGCTGCTAGTCACAGGCCTGAGGAGCAACAGCTTGGGCTCCCCTTCCCCCAAATCAGCCAGGGCACACCCAGTGCTCCAGCACCCTGGGGGACCAGAGGGGGGATAGAAGATTGTGGCAGGAAGATGGCTCGGGTTGCCCTTCCCGGTCTTCTGTCCTCTGTCCTGATACCCAGCATGAGGGAGCCACATGCTCCACACTCAGGTTCCTGCCCACCCCAGGGTCAGAGTCTGTGGCAGGGCTGTCCAGTGTCACCTGTGTCCACCTCTGTCCTGTGTAGCAGGGCTTAGGGGCCACTGTACTTCAGTGTGGCCTCATGAGAGTGCCGAGTGCTGTGCTGTGGGTATCTGGGGACATCCGTGACTAGCCCAGGAACATGGCAGAGGACCCTTAAGTGGCCCTGGTCCAGGTTGCAGTCCAGAACAAGACAGTTGCGCTCCCTGCCCTTCCCTGGGTCTCAGTCTCGGGCTGGCTTCACAGTGTGGTGTTCCTGTCCCTGAGGGTGTCATGCCGTGCTGTGCGCCTCATTCGCAGGGCATGGGAGGGCAGCATGGCTACTTCGGGCTATGGGTGGATGCTGACTTTGGGAACGGCCACAGCAAGGCCAAGCCTACGTGTACCACGTACAACAGCCCGCAGCTGTCCGCCGAGGAGAACTTCCGGTTTGAGAAGATGGAGGTGTGGGCCGTCGGAGACCCCTCAGAGTCAGAGCCGGTGGGTGCAGCACCCCGACAGGTCTGGCGGGAATCCCGAGCCGGTGGAGGGGAGCTTTCTCCACCTTCTTGGCTTTACCTCTTGGCTCCAACCCCTGGAGTTGGTTTGCTGAGGTTCCTTCCCGTGTGGGGATCCTGGAGACACAGGGTGCAGTGCAGTGTCAGGAGTCGGGTCTGTGCTGTGTGCACCTGCAAGCCAGGAGCTTTGGGCTCCTTGTGGTTCCCTGGCTCTTCCTTGACTGAGTCATTTTGGGCCTGCACACTCCCTGCACCACCTTGTAACTCCCAGCATTGCACCCTTTGGGGAGGGCCCAGGGGAGGGCCCCAGGCCCCTCGTCTCTTTCTCTCTGATGGGTGGGCACACAGCAGGAAGTTGCTGCTGGGCCCTGGTTGTGGGGACTGCTAGTCTCTGTGCATGTCATGAACACCCCCACCCCTTCTTCCCAAGGCCAAGGGTAAGAAGAGTGTCCTCGACACTGACCCTGAGGCTCGGGCTTTGTTGGAGGCCACCGGGCGGACTCGACACAGTGAAGGCTTCCGGGACATTCCAGACAGTGACAGCGCCGAGTGAGCAGCTGGCATGTGGACCCCCTGGGATACATAGAGCGTGCAGCCCGCTGGGTAGTAGGTGAAGTCCTCGGACCCCCTCTCCTCCCACATTGGTTTAATGTGAATGTGGAGCCCCACAGACCATGTCCAGGTTGTCCCGGATATGCTCTATCAGAACATAGCCCACGCCAAGAAAAATTCCTCCGATGCCATCCATTGGTGGGGAATGATCTCCCAGGAATTCTACCTGTCAGGTTAGCAGCTTAGCCTTACATGTTGTTCATTTTGTACCAGTGGAATCCAAAGACACTGAGACATTTGGAGCTCTGCTGGCATCAGTGGTTGTTGGGGACACAAGATCTTGCCATGAAGGTGGGGCTGTCCGCAGGGGGTCACTGGACCTCTGCCCAGACCTCCCAGTCAGTCCCCGATGACCTATTCTGCCCGGAGGAGGGAAGAGACTTTGGTTGAGAATCACCATGCTTTGTGGTGCTCCCAACAGCATGGAATTTATTTATTTAAAAAAAAAAAAAAAACCACAAACATCCCATTAATGGGGAAATAGCTAAAGAGGTTGGGGACAGCATGGCCCTGTGTGGCGTGGGTCTTCAGTAGGTGTTGGTCACTAGGGCTCCTTTCCCAGCCTTCTCACTGTCTCAAAACGAGTCAGCATGGCGGTGGTTTGGGGTTCCATTGGCAGAGAAGCAGAGTGACACTTCCATTGCTAGTACAAGCCTTAGGGACACTTGGAGCCCTGGGTTCAGGAGCTTGCTGCACAGGTGCACGTGGCGCATCCCACCAGCTGGGATGCTGAGTGCTGTTCATGCTGCCTGAACTCTAGCTGCTGGGGACCAGCTGCCGAGTCACAGCCAACTCCTGAATCATAGCCCCTGCCCAGGGTGGCTCCCCAAGGAGAAGTTGGTGACTGGACAGCAGAAACTCTCAATGGGAGTGCCGGACATGCACTGTGCCACAGTCCTGAGGAGTCATCTTTGGTGGGCGGAGGCTCCAGGCCTGAAGAACCACGGGAGGGGGTGTCCTTGCCCTGGAGGGTCCCCACTGAAGGACCTGTGAGCGCCCTCGCAGCCATGCGCCTCTTCTTTGGTCTTTGGCTGTAAACCTTCACCTTTGCAGATCTGATGAAAAGGCGAACTTCCATCGAATTGTTTGCCTTGAGAAAAGCCATACTAAACCCAGCCAGTTTGCATGTTGCAAGTTCTGCATCTTTCACCAGGATTCTCATCAAATCTGCCCCACAGTGATGCCCTGACTAAGGCAGAAGGCCTTGTAAATTGGCTTCAAAAAAGTGCCGTCTCTATGGGGTGGGAGGACACGCCTAACCCAGCCAAGGACTCGGTCCTGGTGCGGCTGGAGTGAAAGACCCAGTTTTAGCATCTGTAAGGTGCATCCAAGAGCCTCTGATGGGACACTGTGCCCTCAGTCGCCTCCACCACAATCCAGAGATCACTTTGTTTAGTTAAATACCTCACTCTTAACAGGTCTGCAGTGCCTGCACTCACTGCTGTGCTTGGGGGGCTGGGCAGGTCATGGGACCCTGCACCCCACCTTTACTTCACCATGCATCTGGCCTAACAGCTCCTAGACAGGGACCCCTGCTTCCCAAGGCAACGGCCTCCCCCAGGACAAGAGGACACCCCGCCAAGCGCTCAGTCACCTGAGGGTGCAGCCCTCTCATGGCAGGCCAGGGACAGCTGTGGGGCTTCTCCTGGCAAGGGCTCTGCGGCCTTGCATACCTCCCTGTTACCACAAATGTCTCAGCATACAAAGCTGTGTGTGACATCTTTGGCATCCCTGAGCCCATCAGGCCCTGGCGTGGGTCTGAAAAACTGGTGACCACATTTTAAGAGAGGAGTTTGTCCTTTTGGGAAACTGGAACAAGAATTCCAGGCGTCAGGCCTTGAGATCTCCCTCCATGTACAGAGCCCAGAAAGTGATGGCAGAGGTTAAAAAATACATCCCCTGTTGCAAATGTGACTGTTACTTTCCCACCGAACATTTATTTAAAAGTTAATGTGTGTACGTGGTGAGGAAGAAAGGCAGGTATTAGGGGAGGTGAGCTGGGAGCCTCCTCAGGGTGACACGTGCTCCCCCAAGGGCAGCTGTCCCATGCCCAGTGGGCCCTGCCTTGATTTGCTTTTTCATGGGGTTGGATCAGGTCCACAAGGGTTTGGGCCCTCCTTTCAACCACTGGCTGTGCGAGGCCATGATAGCTCCTGCGTGTGTACAGGATGGTGTTGGCTCAAGGCTGGTGACTGCTGCAGGAAATGCCGTGTATGTGTGTGTGTGTAGTTGTTGGATTAAAGGGTGTCTGCTCTTTGGTTGTTTGGATGTTGGTAAGTGAATAAACCCCTAGAGCTCAGTTCTTAGCCCACAAGTCTGCGTGCGGGGGCCATGTCCTCAGCCATGTTGCTGTCTGGCCCATTCCCCCGAGAGGCAGAAGCTGTCATTTTGAATTCTGCAATACACGATGGTCAGTAGCTTCCCTTTTGAAAAGTTATCTGTATCAGTCTTTCTGGCTTTCTAGGGTGTGGGTCTTTCTGCTGGTGATTTGCTGGAGTGCTTTTGTGTTGTGCTTTAATGGTGTGTTTAACCTCATCACATCAGAATATCTCGGCATGTGGTTAACCATCAGCTTCTCTGAGACGTGTATTTTGATTATATCCTTCTCTCCTGGAGCCCGCCACTTCCCTCCCTCCCTCCCTCCTATCCAATGGTAGTCTCCCTCTACTTCTGTGTCACCTGTTTTAGATTCCACATTTTAGGGACAACATGTGACTTGTCTCTCTGGGTCTGGCTTATTCCACTTAGCATGACTTTCAGCTCCGTGCATATTCCTGCAAATGCCATAATTTTATTCTTCTTTGTGTGGCTGAGTAATACTCCACTGTGAGTGTATGTCCTGCATTTTCTTTACCCACTCATCTCTTGATGGGTACCTATGCTAGTTTGGTATCTTGGCTATTATAAATCATACCACAGTAAACGGGTATCCCTACTACAGTATGCTGCCTTAATTCTTTTGAATATGTACCAAAGAGTGGTACTGATGGGTCACATGGTAGTTGTTTTGAGTTTCTGGGGGGCCTCCACACCGATTTCCACAGTGGCTGTACTTGTTGGCACTCGCACCAGCAGTGTGGAGGGGTCCCTTCCCCCACATCTGCGCCAGCGTGTGTGGTTTTAATAATTCTTTATGAGCACATTCTGACTGGGAGGAGATGGAATCTCAGGGTAGTTTCCATTGCATTTCCCTAATGGCTAAAGATGCTGAGTATTTTTTCATACACTTATTGGTTGTTTGTACTTCTTCTGAGAAGTGCTTGTTCAATTTGTTTGCCCATTTAAGTATGAGACTCTTTGATTTTTTGGTGTTAAGTTTTTGAGTTCTTTGTGTAGTCCAGACACTCATCCTTTGTCAGAAGAGGAGCAGGCAAAGGTTCTCTCCTGTTCGGTGGCTGTCTCTTCACTCTGTTGGTGGTTTCCCTGGCTGTGCAGAAGCTTTTTGCTTTGCTGCAGCCCCATGTGTTGATTCTTGCTGTTATTTCCTGTGCTGCTGGAGTCCTGTTGAGAAAGGCTTTGTCTGTGCCTGTGGCTTCAAGCCTTTCCCCTGTGTTTTTTCCCAGAAGTTTCAAACTTTCAGCTCTTACTTCTAGGACTTTGATGCATTTTGAATGCCTGGTTCAGGGTGAGAGAGAGGGATCTAATTTCAAAGAGGCTGTGTTTTTGGCTCCTTTGTTCAGGGTCAGGTGGCTGCAGTTGTGTCAATTTGCTCTGCATCCTGTATTGTGTTCCACTGGTTTGCCTGTCTATTTTTGTGTTAGTACCATGCTGTTTTGTTACTGTGGCTTTGTAGTATAGTGCCTCCAGCCTTGTTCATGTTGCTTGGGATTATTGTGGCTGCCCTAGGTCCTTTGTGTTCCCATATGGATTTTAGATTTTTTTTTCTAGTTCTGTGATGAACGTCATTGGCATTTTAATGGGGATTGCACTGAATTTGTAGATCATTCTTGGTAACATAGCCACTTTAATGATATGCTGCTGATCCACGTACAAGGGAGAGTGTTACTTTTTGTAGCATCTGCAGTTCCTCTCTTCAGTGTTGTGTAATTTTCCTTGTAGGTCTTTCACCTCTTTGATTAAGTTGACTTTGTTCAAAGCTACTGTGAATAGAACTGTCTGGATTTTCTCAGCTAGTTCATTATTAGTGTGTAGAAGAGCTATTTTTTAAAATGTTTTTGTATCCTGAAGAATGCTTTTTTTATGAAGCATAACAGCATTTGCTCATATGGTAAATACTTCTCAAGTTGTTTGACTTTGTGGCATTTTTCTGTACATAAATTTTATGTCATGTTGGCTGGCATTTCCTCTGAAGATTTTTGGGATGTAGTTTGTTTCAGAAGTCCTTCTCCACTTTGAGAAAAATAATACAAGAGATATTTTTGTGACTTCTGTGTCTGCACCTTTGGTTTGTTCAAAATGCGTTTTTCAAATATAGCACTATCTCACCCCAAAGTCCCATTTTTTATGTTAAATAAGCCCTGAATTGTTACTTTCTCATCTGCTGAATTTATGAATGAAATTGTTTCTCGTGTTTTAATTAGTGGAGTTCTGTGGTTACAAAGCTAGAAGAAGAGTTATTTCCTGCCCCCTGCTGGATGGAATTCCCCCAGGCAGCATGTGCAGGTTTTCCTGGGCTTTGGCAGCACTGTGACTGCTGCTGAGAGCCGGCAGGGTATTTTCAGGGTCCATCTGCTACAGTGATCTGCATTTTACATCGGCGACTGGTGACATTGACCTTTCTGTCCTGGGATGGGACACAGGGTTTGCCAGTCACTCTTCTCATGGCCGTTGGCCATGTGGACGTAGGAAAGCGCTTGACTTTTGTAGGTTTGGCTCAGCCACCTGAGTTGTTCCGCGCAGTGGTTCTCAACCCTGAATACACATCAGGGTACCTAGAGGGCCTTTTTTTTCCTTTGTCTTTTTGAGGCAGGGCTTTGCTATGCAGTTCAGGCTGGCCTTGAACTCAAAGAGATCCTCCTGCCTCAGTCTCCCGAGTGCTGGGGTTACAGGTGTGTGTCACCACGCCAAGCTAGAGGGCTTTTCAGAACATGCACAGTGGGGCTGCACTTCCTGAGTCTGGAGGAGGTGGGGGCAGAACGTGCATCTGTGATGATGCACGAGAGGTCTTCCTGTGGGAAACTCTATGGCCACGTGTGTGACAATTTATTAAAACTCTAGGAGTTTGCAGCTTTACAGTCACGCGTCTAGAGATAAGGCTAATTCCCCATTCTTCCAACTTCTTTACCTCGTATTGTTTCTCAACCCATCGCTTAGCAAATCCATCCTTCTGCTCTCACAGGCCAGCAGTGGTGAACCTTTTAGCGCTTTCAGGGATACAAACAGCCTGCTATAGCATGTGTGCCAAGGGTTTACCATCATTATCTAGGGTTCGGTCATTCAGCACAGTGCCAGCCTTTGCTTTTTTTCTTGTGAATTATGAAGAATTTCTGCTGGGAACGTGGGTTGCATTTTGTGAAAAGCTGGGTTGTTTTCGCATGTGTTTTCCTGCCATAGTTACATGAGGTGAACGGGTTTGCGGATACCGAGCCCTCTCTGCACTTGGACATTGTTGTTCTGTGGGAACTCACGTGGCTGTGCTTACCCTTCAGTGTATGTAGGTGAGAGAGTTAGGTTTTATGTAAATCGTGCTTTGGTGCTTTTTGTTTTCTTTTTCGGTGCCGGGTAGCAAAGAAAATCAGCAGCCTCTGTCACAGCAAACACCGCAACGTTCACTGTCTGCAGCAGCAGCGGGGCCTCAGGACGGCCAGTGCTGGCTCCCAGGGTCCTGTGGCCGCTGTGGTACAAAGACCTGACCAATGAGCTTAATAAAAACCATTGTGATTTAATAAATAGCACATTCGCCTCCACCTCCTCCTGCGTGAGGGGCTAGACAACAGGGTTCTGGGGTCGCGCAGGAAGCCGGAAGGCTTCCCAGGCAGCAGAGCAAGCGCAGGGGACTCCGGCCAGGGCAGCCCAGACACGGGACAGCACGGCGATCAGGGGTCTTCGGCCGGCTCCTGGGCTTTACTGGTGCAGGAGCAGTATCTCTCGCAGAGCTTCAGGAGCTCCGATAAGATGAAGACGGATGAGGCCAATCCAGTTAAGAACAGCAGATCTGCCAGGAGGCGGCCGGAGGGGTTGGTTAGCTCTGTCCCTGGGGCGAGGCTCAGAGAACCTGCCCCCACCTTCTCCTCTGGGTAAAGTAGCCTGACAGAGGATGGGAGCGCCCAGGCCCCTCTAGGGCTCCGATGCCCCCCTGTGGAAACGTCCCTTAACAGCAGGTCTTGATTCCTCTTGTTTTGTCTGGCACCGCAGCTGGACCCTGGGGTTGAATTCCTGCGGTCCTATCTGTCCAGCCTCCCCTGACCCTCTTGGGAGGGCCTCTGGAGAGTGGGGCCAAAGCTGCAGCACCTCAGGGCCTTCCCTTGGGGGCTGCCTCCCCCAGTTCCTCTGCCCTCTGTTCCCTGGTGGCAGTGGCCAAGGGCAGCTTGGGCTGGATAGGGAGGTATTCAGCCCCTGGGCTTGTTCCTGTCCTCTGAAGGATACCATTCCTCTGCCCGCCTGGTGGAGGACTCATGGGAGCCCCTAGTTTCACACCAGGGGTGCTCAGCCGTGTCCCTTTCAGCTAGCAAGGTAGGTGGCCCTGCTCCCTGTCTGTGGGTGAGCTGATGTCACTCAAGTCCGGGGCCCAGCGGAGGCAATGTCAGAACTGAACCCAGGACTCCAGAGGCCGCACTTCCGGCCCGGGCACCAGGATGCTGATGCCCAGACCCAGCACCCACTCCAGTGAGGCAACCTCCTGGCTTCGTGCTCTGTGTCCCTATGTGTCTCCCTGCCGCCCTGTGGAGACTCAGGGCAGACACTCAGGCACGAGTCGTCCTTCAAGGGGACCAGTACCCTGCCCTCTGGTCCCAATGGCTCACCGAGGGCCCCCAGGTTCTCCGTCTGGAAGACCTTCTGCAGGGGTGGCACGTAGATGACGGCCAGCTGGCCTAGCAGTGACCCGAAGACCGAGTAGAGGAACATGCGGTTCCTGAGGAAGCCGATTTCCAGTATCAGCTTGGTCTGCGGGGAGAAAGGGGACCTCTGCTTGGGCAGGGTCCACGTCTGTCCCTGGCTCTGTGTGGCCAGGTCTGGGTTGGGTCTTGGGAAAGGAAAAGGGGAGCCAGGCAGGGGACGCAGTGGCCCCGGCTCACCTGAGAGCGGCAGGTCAGGGCATTGAAGAGGTCGAAGAACACGAAGCATGTGAAAGTCATGGTGGTGGTTCGTGGGGTGCTGGCTCTGTCCTCGGGGACCTAGAACTCGGGCCAGGGAGGCGGGGGATCAGGAGCGGTGCCCCTCCCCCGAGGTACAGAGGCAGCCCCATGGACTCCCCTTGCCTTCCTGGTGGCTGCTTGAGCAGCAGTCACACCCACCCCTGCTGTGCTGCCACCCACTCCAGGTGCTGCAGAGGCCAGAGTCCTGGGGCTCAGAGACAAGGCCCCCTAAGGCGGCAGCTCCCAGGAGGTGGTGGCCCCCAGGGAGGGCGGAACCAGCAGGTTCTGGGCCGTTCTTGCCTCAGCATCCCCTGCCTGTCAGGACGCACTGTTCCCGCCAGAGCTCTTCAGGCCTGGTCTACCTCCCCAGCCCCCAGGGTGTGTAGACAGAGGTGGGGAGGGGCTGAGCCCTGAGTCCCATGCATCCGACACAGGCTCCCAGGGGCGGACATGGACACCCATGTGTCCAGGCAGGGAGGAGGCAGACAAACGCCCACTGCACTTCTGGGGGCCCAGGTGGGAGCAGCTGGTGTCCTTCAGCCCACATAGGGTGCCCTGTCCCCTGCCTCCTTTCCCGGTTTGATCCGTGGCTCCCTGTGCCTGCAGACTGAAGTGACCCACATGGTGTCCCCAGGGGACAGGAAAGGAGCATCCTTCAGTCTTCAGTTGTTTCCTGGAGCCTGTAAAGCAGAGACCTCCTATCCCAAGAAAGAGCCCACAGCTTTCCCTCGCTCACACCCTCCACCCCTGGGACGTGGCTGCCGCACCGCTGGCCTCCTGCCCTCTGCCTCACGCTCCCACCCTGTGTTGGTCCCCACCTGGTACTCGGTGACGGCTCCTGCAGGCCACTCACCTCCCTCCAGAAGACAAAGAGGGTCCCACTGATGATGGTGACGGCCGACAGGAGGATCCTGAGGAGGAGGGCCCTGCTCAGGACCGTGTCATCCACGCTCCGTGGCGGCTGCCCCAGGGTGTCCCTGTCCACGGGCTCCACACCAAGGCTGGTCCAAAGAGGACAGAGGACACTAAGTGAAGCCAGGACCCTCGAATGGGTCACACTCCGGCCTCCTGGACCAGACATCCCAGGTCATTCTGCCCTCTCCCCATCCCGGGCTCCTGCCAGGTGCCCCAGGGCCTACCCACTGTGACAGGCAGCTGCGCCTTCTCCACCCTCACCTGGCTACTGCTGTCCCCCAAAAGCAAGGACTCTGGCACCTTCCTATGGCCGGGAGCTCAGGGCTGGGTGAATTCTCCCTAACCCCAGGGCCTGGGGGACACAAGCCCCTACTCTCTCCCCTCAGGGGCAGGAGCCCCACTCGCCTCTGCCAACCCCACAGGCACGTGGGGTCTGCCCCACCGAGGGTATGGGAGCCAGCTCTGCCCAGGCCGCTGGGGTCCAGCCTGGCCTGCAGCCTTCCCAGGGTGATTTTGGGCAGGGGCAGCCCCTGCTGTCCTTGGCTTTGGGGACACAAGCCAAGCCAGACCTTCGTCTCCCTTGGCCCTGTCACTGGTGACAAAAGCAGCACTTCCACTGAGCAGTGGTGTGGCCATGTTCCAGACAGTGCTCGTGCCTGAGCAAACACAGTGCCACCTTGACCCATAGGCCTCTAGCTGCTCTCTGGCCAGCTGGGCACAGGACAAAAGGCCCACCTCTGAGAATCTGGTGGGCTAATGGGATGGGTACCATCACAGTCACAGAGACAAGAAAATGTGGGACGTTCTTCCCCACAGGGAGACAAGAAGGGGGAAAGGACTGAGCTGGTGTGATCAGGAGGACTTCTCAGAAGCAGTGGCCTGGCGAAGGGTGGGGACAATCCGCTGCCTCCTCTTTCCCCGAGTGTGGCATGCTGGACTTTTCCAGGCACTGCAGTGCCACAGCTCCAGCCTGCTGTGCAGAGGAGGGAGTCAGGGGACTCCCCTCACCTCTGTGCTGGCGGCCCGTCCATGATGATGTTGATCCACAGGATCTGCATGGCGTTGAGAGGGCTGGGCAGGTTGCACACAGTGGACAGTGTGATGAGGCTCAGGGCTGAGATGCTCCTGGGTACACATTGCAGATGCAGCCCTCAGCCCTACCCCTGCCCCGCCCCCCTGCTCAACCCCCATGGTGCTCAGGGCCCAGGGCCCCAATGCCTCCCTCCACTCACGTGCTCAGCTGGAACCGCACGAAGTTCTTGATGTTGTAGAAGATTCCCTTCCCTTCCTCCACTGCGCTCCTGTAAGGGACAGGAGGGGGAGGCTCAGCCCGCAGTGGTGACCAGCCAGGTGTGACCCCCTCTGCCCTGGGACAGGTCGTTCAGCTGCCTCAGCCCTGCATACAGACCCTGTATTTGCCTCTGGCTAGACCTAGAGTGCCCCAACCCTGCCCAGCACGCTGAGTGCACAGTGCCTAGTGCTTGATTACCAGTTTGAGATGCAAAACCAAGGAACCCAGAGCATTAGATCGAAAAGATAGTGAAAGGAGAGTGAGAAATGTCGCCCACCATGTCCGCAGATGGCTCTTTGGGGTCACCTAGCAGTAGAAAGTGTCAACCCTCCCATTTTTATTAAAAATTTGCAAAAGATCTGAAAGCATAATGCTGTATATTCACTGCATTTTATGACTTTTTAACTAGAGGAAAGCATTTTTGGGATTTTTGTTTGGTTTGGTTTTTTGAAATGGTCTCACTGTGTATTTCAGGCTGGCCTCAAACTCACGGTGCTCCTGCTGCCTCAGCCTCTGACTGCTGGGATCACAGGTGTGTGCCACCACACCAGGCCATTTTCAGGATTCTTATGGTGCATCTCCTCCACCTTTTGGTGCTGGAGAATGAACCCTGGGCCTTCACCCTGAGCTGCATCCCCATTAAGAATCCCACTCTGCTGCATAGGCTGGGCTGAAATTTGCCATCCTCCTGCTTTAGCCTCTCAGAGTGTCTTGATTATAGCCGTGCACCACGATGCCTAGCCTAAGAAATGACTCCTTTGCTGGTTACCCTGGAGTTTTTACAACTAACGTGTGCTTACATGATGGTTGAGAAGTCGTCGTCCACCAGGATCATGTTGGCAGCCTCTTTGCTGACGTCCGTCCCCGCCTGCCCCATGGCGATCCCGATATCTGCAGACTTCAGGGCAACTGCATCATTTACACCATCGCCCGTCATGGCCACTATGGCCCCCGAGTCCTGCAATGCCTGTGGGAGGCATGGGCAATGGGCCACAGCCAAGAACCCCTATCCAGACTCCTTCCCAATACTGTACCAGCTCCTCCCGCAGCCCATGAGCCTCTCTACCTCAGTTTCCCCTCTACTGAGAGCAGCTATCCTTGTTTCAAGCAGGCAAGGCCCAGTGAAGACAAGGGACAGGAGGGTGCCCAGCTACAGGCAGAGGCCAGTGAGGTCACCCTGATTCCTAAAACCTGAGCCAAGAGGTACCTGTGAGTGCTACATGTTTTTAAAGAGCCACTTATATAGAGATTTACCCTGTCACACTAAAAATACTGAAAACCAACAAGGCAAAACCTCCAGTTAACATGGACAAAGCTCAACTTGCAGAGATTCTGGCTTTAGCCCCCAGTCCTTCTCCCATTAGTTGGGCATGAGTCTGCTCTGCCAGAGGTGACACTTCCCAGCATCCCTTGCATCTAAAGCTGGCCAACTGGCAGCATTCTGGCCAAGGGCTGTGGGCACAGGGACAGTGCCTATGCCCTGGACCTACAGAACAGTAAGGATGTGGAGCTACCACCCATCCTGGTAGGACCCGTGAGGTCCTAGAGCCGTGTGCCTGGGGCTCCATGACACTGCCACAGCTGTGCCTCTTGCCTGGCATACCTTGATGATCTTGAGCTTGTGCTTTGGGCTGGTCCGGTAAAACACAGACACCTGGATACAGCAATGCAAGAGCAGTCAATGCATGTGGAGACAGACATCCCTCTAACTCCTGCCCTGGATTGTGGGTCTCAGCTGCATGAAGCCACTGGATTGTGTCTGGGTGGGTCATGGTGTGTGGTCTTGGGCTGTATGTCTGGTCCCTCCTCTCTTCCTCTCTAGCGTGCTCTGCTTCCCCAGGAACTAAGCATCTCCTTAGTTCAGCACAGCCTGATCCATCACACTTCCTACGGAGCCAGCTGGCCATGAACTGAATCCTCTATAGTCACAAGCCAAGTCAAACCTCTCCTCTTTTATTGTGGGTACCAGGCATCCTTTCCCAGCAATGGGAGTGCAGACCCTGGGGGTGGAACCCACCTCTCGGATGCAGCCCACCAGCATGTCCGGTGCCATGCTCTCCACTTCTTCCCCAGACATGGCTCTCAGCTTCCCGCTGCACAGACCAATGTCTCTTCCTGCAGGAGAATCCACACTGGGGGCTTATTCGGACCTGGGAGTGGTTCCCGCCCCCACCTGACACCCTGCCTACTTGATGTCCTTCTCCATCTTGGCAGCAGAGAATGATGGAAATAAAACCACACTGGATACTGTTTACTGAGCACCTACTAGGTTACCAGGATCTGGGCTCCACCCACAGCACTCACAACAAAGCCTCATGATGCCCAGTTTAAAGATGAGGACACAGAAACTGTAGGCAGCAATGCTGGGACCTGATGTGAGTCTGTCTACTTGTGAAGCCTGTGCCCTTCTCACGGCACAAGGGTGTCTCAAAGCCATCATGTGGCAGCCTGCAGAATGAGCACCCCTGGCATGGCAGGAGCAAACCTGCCAGTCCTCTGCTGATGAAGACACCGAGGGTCAGATAGCTCAGTGATTTCCCAGGGAGATGTGGCTAGTGGCAGGAGCCAGACTGAAACAGCACAGTGTACCTGCTACTGCCTGTGAAGGTGAGGTGAGGCCAACACACAGTAGGTCCTCAGTTTATATGAGGACACATGTGCCCCCTTTGGAGACCCTGCTGGTTACCTCAGAGGCAGAGTGTTGGGACACCGATCTGTGATCCCGGGTCTTTTCCGAGCACTCAAGCTGGAGTGACCCTCCCAACTGGTTCCCTGAGGACAGACTGGCAGTGGCAGTGCCAGGTGCAGGAGGGCGATCCCTGGCCCTTGCCCCTTTACCTATGGCCGAGGCCGTCTCCAGAGCGTCGCCTGTTATCATTTTCACGGACACCCCTGACTCGGACAGCACCCGGACTGCTTCCTTCACACCGTCCCGCGGGGGGTCGATGATGCCCACGAGCCCTAGGAATGTCATCCTCCCCAGCTCAGGCCCTGAGGCCAGCGCCAGCACTGTGGAGAGGCAAGACCCAGGGGTCACTGGGGCTGGCCAGCCTCCTTGAGGCCTGGGTCCCATCTGTGAGGGCCAGGGCACCACATTCCCAGACTGGCAGACCCTCCCAGCAGCCTGTGACACCGAGTGCCCGAGCCAGGGAGGAGGGCTGGGAACAGGACTCGTCCTTGTGTGGTCGAGAGTCCCTCTCGCCCAGTGAATGTGGCTGCGGAGCCTGTGAGGGGCAGTGTGGGCAGCTGTGGTCTGCACCCGCTCCGTGTCTTATCTTGTTACCTATTGGTGTGT
Source organism: Dinomys branickii (assembly GCA_004027595.1). Classification (NCBI taxonomy): domain Eukaryota; kingdom Metazoa; phylum Chordata; class Mammalia; order Rodentia; family Dinomyidae; genus Dinomys; species Dinomys branickii. The sequence continues at coordinate 38,327 of PVLD010006731.1, forward strand.
GCTAATTACACCAATTCCATGTGCTAATTACACCAGTGCCAGCATGCTATTACACCAGTGCTGTGTGGTAATTATGCCATTGCTGATTATGCCGGTGCCATATGCTGATAGGGCTGCTGGCATTTGCTAGTAAAACCAGTGACACCCCTTCCCTAGGTGTTGGGAGCCGGTGTGATGGCTTGCTGTCAGTCTCCTTGGAAACAGCCCCTCCCACCGTGTTACCAAGATGGCGCCTATATCCTGTTTTCTGGTTCTTGTTGCTGACTCTGTGTATACCTTATATAGAAAGGTGCCTGCTTACGGCGCCCTGAAACCAATCCTGAAGGCCAACGTGGCGTAGTGTGATTTGCTAACCGCCCTTATATAAGTTGCTGTAACGGGAAGCTGGAAGAAGAAGCCCGGAAGGAGCCACGTAGAGTGGACTCCTGTGGGGCTTGTGCTGTGTCCAATAAAGAAAACACGTTACAGAACCCGATTGTCTGCGTGCTGCCTTCTGCGGGTCGGGAGCGGCGCCGGACACCTAGGGGGCTATACATGTCCACTGTCCCCTCGTTCCTGGAACTCTCTGCAGTTGCTCTACATCAGGGGACCTCACTCCTGCTCTGTGCTGCTGTCCCTGGACTTTCCTCTGCACTGCCGCCAGCCTGGTCACCTTCATCTCTATGTAAATAGGGAGACACCTCACAGCCCCAGCATTCTGGTACATAGTAGGTGCTCCGTCCTTCCCTGGCTGAGGACAGTCCCTCTGGTCTGCCCCCAGCCTGCCAGATACATTGGCCTTCTCTGAGGCCAGCCAGTAGAGATGGGATCCTTGGTAAATGCAAAAGGCTCATGTGCAACTTTGGGGGGCACTGAGGGTCTCGCCAGCTTCAGCCACCAACTAACCCTATGCCACCTCCTTGGAGGCCCAGAACTAGTTCCTGTGGGGGTCACTGTCCCCAGTGGGTCCCCCACCTTGTGGGGCCTCACGGCAGCCTGGCCCAGTCCATCCAGACCATGGCCCCCATGGGCACTCCGTTCAGTGCCTGGCACAAGCAGAGCCTAGCCTGGGAGCAGGAGTGGATGTGGTGGCCTGGGCCACCTGGGAGCCTCATCCCCTAACCTCTCAGAGGTCAGTGTTCATGGTATCCCCCACGGTCCCTGGCCACACTGTGCAGGCAGGTAGCACTGAGTGTGTGGGGAGGAACAGGGTCTCCAGCTCGCCAACCCCAAGCTGCCTACCTGTCATCCAGGACTCTGGGCCAACACTGCCCACTGGCAAGTTTCCACAAGCTTCGAACCCTAGGCCAGGCCCACCCCACACTGACCCCGCACTGACCCCGCAGGCCAAGCGACCCCATCCTCTTCTCCTCCTGCAGGCAGAACGCCTCCTGTTGGGGCGTCAGAGGCAGGGCGATGCCCCCATTGTTGTACATGGTACAGGAGTGGATCACTTCCTCAAAGGCCCCCTTCATGAAGTAAATGTCTCCTTGGTCCTTGGGAAAAACAAAAAAAAGAATCTACTCTCAGGAGTGCCTCTGCACAAGGTGACCGTCACCATGTTCTGCACACCCAGGAACGCCATCAATGGAGTTATGGCAGACTGCTGCTATTCCCAGAGACAGGACAAATTAGTAAGTCACAGAATCCATACAATGGAATACTATGCAACCCATAAAAAGAATGAACTTGATCTTTGACTGCTACCCTGTTCTCCACCAGGTGCCCTCATTAATGTCACCAGGGCAGCCTGTATATTCAAAAAGCGGAGGCTCCCAGCTGCTTTGTCTAGACCACTGACCCAAGGGTGCACTTGTGGGCTTGAGAGTGAACCCGGATGAACCTGTGTGCTTATTAAACAAGTGTTGTATTACATGCTAGACCCTCAGCTTCCTGTGGGCAGCATTGGGTCAGCGGCCAACATGAACAGCGCCCGCTGGCTCACAGTTGGGCGCAGCCAGCACGGTGAGTGGTGGCTTGTTAGCTGGCACTGAAAGACCAGCCTCACGGGGAGACGAGGGGGAAATAAAAGCCATCACAGACCCCAGGACCTTGTTTTGAAAACTGCCCCAGGGTGTTGTGAGTGGAGGGCCAGGGTCCAGTGTGCTGGATGCCCGAGGATGAAAGGTGCCACTTCCGTGGGGCAGGCTGGGAGAGGAGGGGTCAAGTCACAAAGAGCTTCCATCTCGGGTCCCCTACTGGACAGCCCACCTTTCCTGTTCCGCCTTTCCCATCCTGCCTTTCCCATTGTCTTTGGTGCCAAGAAGTTTTAACAGCAATAGTGAGAATCCATAGCCCTTTGAGGCACTGGGAATTCACAAGTCCCCTCAAGGGACCCAGGAAGACCTGGGATGGGAGGGGAGACCTGACCTATGCACAAGGCGTGCTGGGTTTAGGGAGGAGGCGGGCTGGGGGAGGGGTCCACTGCTCGAAATGCTTTTTCCATTGAAGATGTCTGAAAAGCTGCAAGACATCTAAAAGGGCAAATATAAGAAAAACTAGCATAACCCTCTGCCCTAAGCAGCACCGACAGTTCAGAGTGTCCTTCTTGTCACCTACACCACGTGCACCCAGGCCTGGATCTCTGCATACACACGTGTGTGGCAGTCTGTCACTTACATTGTTGGGTGTGGCTCTGGGTGCCCTGTCCGTTGTGCCCTCTGTGACACACAGGGAGCTAACCTGACACGTGGAGAGCCCAGCACAGGGATGTATGGGAAGGACTTGCGAGACGACTCTGGAATGGGCGTGATGGCAGGGAAGTCACTCCGTGGCCACCACCGGCTGCATTTTGGGGCACCAAGGGTAGAGGAGCGAGTGCTGCAGACTCACCTCGTTCTTTGGGTGGCACTTCACGGCCATCCACTTCTGCGCAGAGCTGAACGGGATCTCTTTCTGCCTCACGTATATGTCTTTGATGTTGCCCAAGTCCATCTAGGAAGAGGAGATGGCGTTCTCTGCAGAGCTGGCTGAAGCCAGTCTCCAGGTGCGCGCTGTCTGCTGGGGCCACTTGGTCACTCAGTGTGCGCAGAGCAGATATCCCAGCCCTCAGCGCAGTGAGAAGCCATTTGTTTTCAAATGTCCCATTCAGAAAAAAAGTCTGTTCTCTTGTGCTGGGTCAGATTCCAAGCTCACTGTTGAACCTCCCTGGGGACAGAAGCCTGTGGGGTGTCTGCTAGAACGAAGGGACAGCAGCTTCCTGAAGGACCTGACTTCCTGTGGTGGCCTTGCTGCCCGCAGTGGGCCCTACCAGGCCTGTTGTGCATGTGCTGTGATGGCTGTTAGGCCAGTTACTCTGCAGCTTGAGACTTAGTTTCACTGGGGATATAGCTCAGTGGCGCAAGTGCCTGCCTGGCAAGTGCAAGGTCATGAGTTCAATTTCTGGTACCAAAAAAAAGGCCAGGAATATAGCTCAGTGGCATAAATGCTTGCTTGGCAAGCCTGAGGTCATGAGTTCCATTTCTGGTACAAAAAAAAAAAAAAAAAGACTCAGTTTTCCCGCCTGTAAACTTGTCTCTGCCTTCCAGGAGGCATGGGACAGGATCTGTTCTGTGGAGTCACAGAGCCCATGGCCACCACTGGGTACATCCCAGGGCCTTGTGCTACCTATTTTCCTGTATCTGCCCAGATTTGGGCCATGGGGTACTAGAGGACCCTCCTGGAGCCCCGGGCAGGGCTTAGAGAGCTGCAGGACTTCCCAAGCCACGGCACATCCCCTGCACCCTGCTGCAGGCCGCGGGACACCTACCTTCATGGCCAGCATGAGCAAGGCTCCCTCCGTGGGCTGCCCCATCGCCATGCTCCCCCTGAGGACAGCATTGTTGGCCACACAACCTGCCTGAAAGATTCAGGAAGTGTGCAATCAGCTCCAGAAACCACGCCCAGTGTCCCCAGGCCCATCCAGGACCATGGGAAGCTTGGGCTCTGTGGGCGTTGCTTGATCACAGAGCTGGGCGTGACACCTGCCAAGCAGGGAGGGTAGCCTGCTTGTGCAAAGGTGGTAATGCCTAATGTTAAAGTCCCCACAGCAGCAGGGCGCCTTCTGTGTGCCAGTTTCCAGTGTCCACAGAGCCTTTCTACATGGGGTCTCTTGAGACTGGCAGCAATGAACTGCTCTCTGTCCCCACCTCCAGTATCCATCCGTCCCAGGACCACATTGGCAGCAGCATGAGAGCCTAACCCGGGGGAGGGGGGCAGGATGGTCACCCAGAGCCCATGGGTCTGGCCACATGTCCCACGGGGAGATCTGTGCATGCCTATCTGTGACTCATCTGCCACCGCGGTGCTGCTGTGCTCACCTCCACAAGCTTCCCCACCGAGACGTTGTCGAACTCCTTGATGACCTCCTTGGCAGGGAGAAGATGCACGATCCCTTTGCCACTGTAGCCAACTCCGCTGACCTGTGGGCATGGGGGCGGCAGGGGTATGGCCTCAAGTCACCCAGAGTCTCCACTGGGATCCATCCCAGGGCTGTAGCCCCACACATGAACATGTTCCCTGAGGGTTAGTGGCCCAGGAGGGGATGATGGTCTAGGACAGGGGACAGGTGTTTCTGCAGTCTACACGTGAGCCACCATGCCGCAACTGCCACAGGGCAGGGAAGCAGTCAGAGATGGAGCCACAGGTGGGTGTTGCAGTGCACCAAGAAAACTTTACCTCAAAAAGCCAGCCTGGAGCCAGGATTTGCTGACCCTTCCTCTGCAAAGCTTCATGGGAAAAAGATGAAGACACAGAATTGCCCAGGAGCCAACAGCAGTGCCAGGGGCATGGGAACAGAAAGCCAGCAGTGGGTGCCACCCCTGTGCCAACAGCGAGTGGGGCCAGAGGACTGGAGATGGCAGCACAATTCCCAAGGTCCTCCTCACCACCTCCTCGAGGTGCAGCGGGCTTCCTCTCACCTCTGCGCGGAGCCCGTCAGATGTCACCAGCTGGGTCACGGTCATCTTGTTGGCAGTCAGAGTCCCCGTCTTATCAGAGCAGATGACATTGCAGCAGCCTGGTACCACAAAACATCAGCTCACAGACAAGAAACCGCCACACCTCCCTCTATCCCACGCGTGACAGCCCCTCACCCAGGGTCTCCACGATGGGCAGCTTCTTCACGATGACACGCTTCTTGGCCATCCGCAGGACACCCAGCACCAGTGTCACCGTGACAACAATGGGCAAGCCCTCAGGAATGGCTGCCACGGCCAGGCTAGGTGGAGGGAAGGAGCCACAGGCAGAATTGAGCTCACACTTCAGGATGGTGTGATCTCTGCCAGGGCTGGCAGGCTTGTCTGTGCGTCCCCCGTGCCCCCACCATAGGCTCCATTCCCAACCCCACCATGCGCCTGGCCTCCCCTCAGCACCTGCTACCTGGAGCCTCCCCCTGCCTTGGGGAAGGAACCTCTCCTATCAGGCAGTCACACCTTAGAATGAGTTAGTGTCTGTCAAGGTCTCTCAACATGCTTTTGCATTTAAATTATTCTCATATATTAGAGAAAGTTTTTGGGTCTGGGAATATTTCCAGAATCAGGCAATAAACTGGAAGTGGGAGTTGGGTATCCTGAGGGTCCTCCCTGGGTCCTGGGTCAGTACTGCCTCTGAGGAAGTCAGGGGAGGACATCAAAGTGGAGGTGTTGGGCACTGAGGAGATTGTTTTGGGAGTCTGCTCACTTCTTCCCAGCCCTCTGACTCCTCCTGGGGAGGAGTCAGACCTCCCCAAGCTTCCCACAGCTGTGCCTCACATGACCCAGTTTCCCACAGCTGTGCCTCACAGGCTTTGTAACCCAGCTGTCCTCCCTGGGCATGTGACTTGGGGCTGAGGCCTACTGAGGCCCACGATGTCCAAGGTCTACACCCCAGAGTGGTCAGATAGCCAAGGCCTGGGGTCTGCTTTGAATACAATGGGTGATTTGGGGTGGAAGGGGCCACCTGAGGATTGTTGCCAATAGCATAAAAAGAGAATTGGAGGGGAAGATGGTGCTGTTGAATCTCCTGGAGTAGCTTGTCTCGCTGGTTTTCCTGATATGAGCTCAGCCGTTCTCACCGTCGGAGGAGCTCGAGTCCTCGCTGTCGCTGAGGACGGCTGCGGTTCTCTCTGAGGGAACTCTGATGGTTATCTTGAGCATCACTGCCTGGCTCCAGTGCAGAGCCCTCAGATTGTTAGCACAGATCCTTCATCCCACTGGCACACTTTCTAGCTTCAGTCACTGGCCTTTGGGCCTTCCCAGGGCAGATCGTTGGTACGGATGTGTGGGACACATTGCCGTGGGCTGTAGGTCTCCAGCTGGATTCTTTGGGCCTTCAGTGCATGGACAGATCTCCCTCACTCTTCTGCATTTGACTCTTTGAGTGAATATTATAAAATAATCCTATAAATTATGTGTCCTGTATTAAGTCTGTTCCCTTGCAAACCCTGACGGCAACATGCACCGTATGCAAGGCGACCTTTCACCCATTCAACAGACCTCTCAGGGACCAGTTACATAACCAGGATCACGGGCCTTGGCCAAGGGGCTGTGCCCTGTTTCCATGGTGATGGCAAGAGGGCATCTTTGGTTTGATGGCACAGGTGGGTGAAGCCAGCTGAGCAAACATTTGCAGAGGGTTAGGAGGGCATCACTCCTCCCCAGGCACAGAAAGGGCGTCAGATGCATCATGGTGATAAAAGATTAATCCACAAACTAATAAAGATTAGAACAGACCCGGAAAAGTAGGCTCCTTGGATCACCCTGAATGTCACGAGGAGTGAGGATGAGGCCTGGAAAAGAACAGTTCTCCCGTCTTACTTACTTTGGAGAATCTCACTGGCCCTTCTGCTGGAGGATCCCACTTTGTGGCTCAGGGCTTTGGGTGACTTGAATTTGCCACTAAGAACTGAAAATGTTTACCCTTTCCATATCACAGGCAGAAGGAGGGAATTTTCTCTCAGGTGCAATTTTGCCATGATTATGTGGGTGGCCAGGTTCAGGAGGGGCATTAGGTTGGGGTTTGAGATGCCAGAAGCGTTGGATGGATGGCCAAGCTTTTAGTCTCATCCTGGAAAACTTTCATAGTCCTTCCAGCTCTGGGGGCTTCTCCTGGTCACATCTGCTATTCCTCCAGGGAGGTTTCCTAGGGCTCCGTTTGATCCAGGGGGTGCTCATGTTTGTGCCCTGCCCTGCCCTGCCCGAGGCCATTGTCACCCTAGCACAGGTACAGGGACCTCTGCTTCTGCTCCTGTTAGGTCTGTACTAGGGGAAACTTTGTTTTTGACACAGGGTCCTACTAAGTTGCTGAGCTGCCCAGGCTGGCCTGGAACTTGCGATCTTCCTGCCTCAGCCTCACAGATTACTGGGATCACAGGCATCACCATCCTGGGGAAAGCATCTAATCTAGCCTTGCTGCTCTGACTGCTCTGGGCCTCACAGCACCAGTGCCCCGGGGATCTTGTGAGAAATGCAGAGATCTGTTTAACCCTGTTCTATGGCTATCTCCTCTTCTAGGTGTCACTCAGTCACCCTAAGCTCCACACAGTCCTCAGCACCACTGGCCTCCTGCCTCCTTTCTTGAAGATGCCAGGCATGGCATTACGTGGACTACAGTGGTGAGGTTAGGCTGGGAGAGAGGGGCCCGAGCTGACCTGAGGCCAGTGTGTGCTGCTGCCCATGGGGCCCAGCTGGGTGTCCTAGCCAGGTCCCCCCAGGTGGTGCCACCTGATAACCATGCCTGCCCACCCCGGGCACGCCCTTCCTGCTCTTCCCCTGGCTGGTTCCTTCCCAGCTCCATGTGAAAGTTGTCCCGGCACTGCTTGGCCTGTCACCTCTGTCCCTGTTATCCCTCTGGCAGCGGCTTCCTCTGTGGTGTCCTCACCTAGAGATGCTAAGCCACCCTCCTGCTATTAGCGCAAGCACAGACTGCCCTCTGCTTTCTCTACCTGCCTGGCAACTGCACAGGACGGACCCTGGAGCCAGACCAGCGTGAGGGGTGATAAACAGACGCGCAGATGCTCAGGAGAGATCTGAGGGGCAAACCCGCTCACCCTGAGGTAAGGCCCAGCCGGGGCACCTTACCTGACCCCGATGGTGAACATGCTGAGCAGTGGCTTGCCCTGCACCCAGCCAATGAGCGTGATGAGGCCTGCGGGAGACAAGACGGGCGTCTGCGCATGCCCTGCGTGCCCTGCATGCCTGCAGTCTGTGCGGCCCAGCCTGCTTCCAGAGAGACCGCACAGGAAACTGCACAGAGAAACCAGCAACCACAGCACTCTCAACCACTTGCCTTTTCTTGTTAAGGAAGAGTTTCATGCTTTAAAAAGTAGTTTTAATCTTTCAGGAAAGTTTCTGGCCACATTCAGCACACATATTCATTCTGGGCTCTTCCTAAAGCGTGTTTACTCCTTGTTGCTGTGTAATTCAGACGCAAAGCTCCCCACACAGGTGCAGGGCCACGACTGCCCTGAGGCGTCTCATACGTGTGGTGTGGTTCTCCCAGGATGGCACAGGGCTCACTTGTCTTTGCAGGGCTGGGGTTGGACCCAGAGCCTCACGCATGCCAGGCACATGCTCTGGCCCCATCCCCAGCCCCGGGCCACTGCTGCCTAAATTGCTTTAGCCCGTTGCTTCTGGTTGTTTTCCATTTTCTTTCTCAACCATCATTTACCAAACGTTTACTATACACTAGGACCCAAGCTGGGTGCTGGGTGCTGGGTCTGTCACAGAGAGATGTTTGAAGCAGAAGCATTAAACTGGACCCATGACATGGCTTGACATGCTCTGGCAGGACAGAAAGGTGTCGGGGCCACAAGGAACAGGCTCAGCTTCCCTATCTCTAAAATGAGATCATGAGCTTGCTTCTTCCCTACCCGCCGTGAGTTGTTGCAGGGTTTAAGAAGTGTCATGTCTAGCACTCTGGGAGGCTGAAGCAGGAGGATCACAAGTTCGAACCCAGACTGGCAATTTAGCAACTTAGTTACCTGCCTCAAAATAAAAAATAAAAATTGGCCTGGGGATGAAATTTAGTGTGAAGGCCCTGGGTTCAATCCCCAGTACCAAGAAAAGACAAGTGGGAAGCACTCAGCACCCTGGCCTGCACCTGCGCCTAACTGCTTTGCTGTCCTGTGGAAGCCGTTAGGAGGGGCCAGAGGTGGCGGCAGCCTGCAGCCACCTTGGCAGACTTGGTACAGGCTGTCAGCTCTGTTCTGCAGGGTGTGGGTGGTAAGGGCGTCCCACGTGGGTTGTGTGCAGAGGGGGCCGCAGGTCTGATGTGCTGCACAGCTCAGCACGCAAGGGTCAGAGATGGGGGGGCACCGGGCCCTCCCTGGAGGAGGGGATACTTGCCTGGGGCTCCTGTAAGCTGCTATGCTTGTCTACCCCAAACTCGTGGTTATAGACTTGATGCGGGCCACCTGGCAACCCCGCCTGCCCTAGAAAGCATGTCCTAGTCCCCTACATCTCCCCTGTGCCCACTGGGGGTCCCTGAAACTCAGCCTCAAGTGCCCACTCTGCCACAGGAGCTCTTTGTTCGTTGATTTCTTTTTTTGAGGCAGGGTCTCGCTATGTGGTTCAGGCTGGCCTTGAACTCACTTTGTAGCCCAGGCTCGTCTGGGACTCATGGTGATCCTCCTGCCTCAGCCTCCTGTGTGATGAGATTAAAGGAGCACACCCCCATGCCCAGCACTGGAGGAACTCTTGAAGTACTGAGAAACATGGTTTAATATTTGGAGTGAGGACTTGTGTGAGGGGTGATGACATCAGGCCTCACTGATCTTGGAGATTGAGTTTAAACAAATTTCCTCTTGTGGAAAGGCCACTCCTGCTATCTACTCTGACAGTCTCCTCACAGCACAGTTGCCTGGTATTTGTCCTTGGGGTACTGAGTAGAAAGCACGGATGCCTTAGGACAGCACAGTGCCCTTCTGGTGGCCCCAACTGTTGAGGGTAGGTGACAGTGGACAGCCGTGGGGTGGCAGGTCCTGTGATCCCTGTGGCACGGAGACAGTACCCAAGAATGCATGGCACACGAGCAGGAACTCGACCCACAGATGCTGACATCTCAGTGTTACACAGCACTCACACGATGAAACAGCTCTCTTCCTTGGAATTTAAAAACTATTACTTAAAAACTTAAAATATATCCTCTGCTTGCTGGTCACACGGAACTAGACAGGGAGACTAGTTTGGCCCAGAAGCCCCTGCGTCCTTCCCCAGTGGGCAGCTGTGGTCCCCTACTTTCCATTCTTCCAGATATGTCACCAGTGTGCGCCCAGGGACAGCAGTGGGAGCCGCACACAGCCACTGCCTGTCCCGTGTCTCCGCAGCCGGCACTAATCCATTACCGTCCTCTCTGCACGGGGGCTGGCATGGCCTCTCACAGCACCATGCTCCTTGAGCAGCACCAGGCTCTCCAGGCCCAGGAGAAGCCCGTTTCCTGTCACTGCTTCTGGACTACACACGGCAGGCAGGGAGTGCGGAGGGCAGCGAACCACAGCAAACAACTGGACCTGTGAAGCCAAAGCCAGGCCTGGCGCCGCACACTGGTGATCCCAGCATCTGGGAGGCTGAAGCAGGAGGACCACAAGTTCTGGGTTGTTCAGATCCAGCTGGGTTGTGCTCAGGATGTCAGAGGGAAAGCCCACAGGACACGGCCTGTGCAACACCGTCCCGTGGCCCCCAACCTGTGCCACCACCTCACCAGGCGGGGGAGTGGCTGGCTTCTCCTCCTCTTCTCCACCAGCTGTGTGACCCCAGCGAGGGGCAGAGCCTCCTGAGCCTCAGTTTCCCCGCCCATCATGGGATGCTAACATGTGCCTGAGAGCTTATGTCAGACCTGCCTCGGGCTGTGCCCAGGGACACAGGGACACTGTGAGGCCGGGCAGTGGGCTGGGCACTGTTCCCATGCTGACTCACCAAACGCTCAGAACTGACCCTCCAGGAAAGGCAATGGTGGAATTGGGCCTTTAGTGACCCCATAGCTCTTCTTCCCCATTCCGTCCCTCTTACAACGGAAGGCATCTTCTGCCTTGCATTCTTCCGTCACATCATTCCTTCTGTCTGGATCTCCCTTCTCCCACTTGGGAAACAACTCCTCATCCCGCACGATCCCATCGCACATTACTTCCTCCCAAGAGCTTCCCAAGTGCTCCTGAGTACGAGGAGCTGTGACCATCACATCTCCTATCAGTTCAGGGGGCCCTGAGCCTGGCACAGGGTATGGCATGCTGTAGGAAACTTGCTAGGCCAATGGCTGTAGCCAGTGGCCAGGTGCACTGGGAGGGAAGTCGCTTCTCCCATGAATTGTTTCTGGCTCTGTGGTTTCAGCCAGACTCACCAGTACTGGGCCTCATCACTGCGTGTGCCACAGGAGGGGTGGTCAGCCTGATCCTTTATCAATCTTTCACTCATCAAACACTGAGAAAGTGCTATGAGTGAGACACTGGCTGGTAAAGAAGGACGAAGAATCAAGGCCAGAGCTGGGAAGAGCAGAAGCAGCAGGTGAAAGGCCCAGGACAGTCCAGTGGAGGTATCAAGGCTTCAGATCTACATGCTGGTCTGCAGCATCATGTTGTTCCATGTGTTGCCAAAAGGCCAAGACACAGCTACCCAAGCTCAGCACTCTGAGAAGTATAAAAATATGCCTGGGTGCAGAGTTTAACTACATTTCCCAGCATCCTTTGTAGTCAGGGAGGTCATGTGACTCAACTCTGGCCAATAGAAACGGGCAGCAATGCCAACTCTACTTCCTGGTGCGGACCTTACCCTAACCCCAAACCTTATGTGTTCTCTCATTTCCCTCTGCAGGCTGGGTAGGATTATAGCCTCCAAAAACCTATAGGGGGCAGAGCAACCACACAGCAGGGGCCTGGGCAAAGTTAACTTTTGCTGAGGAGGTATCCAGGAAAGCCCATGATCTCACCCATGGACTATGGCAGGAGCCATGTAGCCCTGTTACAGTCCTCAGCCTGCTGTGCATCTCCAATACCAGCCCAGTAGTCCCCTGGGCGCACAGTGAGATGCACGAGAGGCAGCCACAGGGCCCCCAGGATGGGCCCCCAGAGTCTCCAGAATCCTGCAGGAAACCACTTTGCTCACCAATGATGCCAAAGGAGAAGAGTGTCAGCTGCTTCCCCAGCCTGTCCATGCTCTTTTGCAATGGCGTTTTAGGTGTCTGAAAGGGAGAGAACAGGGGTTTGTCAGATCACTGTTCTGGTCATGGACAGGCTCACCTTTTGGGCCCTCAGCTTGCTCTGAGTGTCAAGTGACAGTAGCACACATGCGCACCAGGTCACTGACCTCGCCCTGAGGCCTATGGATGCTGCTGTCTCAAAGTTATATTGTGATGAACATCCTATAAGGTTCTGAAATAAAATAAAGATATACTCAGATGAACTACATCTGACTACTTCCTGCAGTGCGGGCCAGGCTGTATCCCCAGCAGAACCTCAGATTACCCCGCACCCCACAGCTGCCCACTTACCTCTTCCGCCTGCATCATCTTGAACACCTCTCCGAACTGAGACCTCTCCCCTGTTCCAATGACAATGCCCTGTGTCAGTAGAGAAGAGGCATGTGAAGCCTGAAGGCCTGGAGCCTGTGGCGCTCGGTGCCTGGCAACCCCGTGTTACCTGGCCCTTCCCGCCCTGCACCAGGGTCCCCATGAAGACGATGTTGGTCAGGGTGTTGAGGTCCCCGCTGCCAGTCAAGGGGCCATCTGTTTTGCTGCATGGCTCCACCTCTCCAGTGAAACTGGATTCATCCACTAGGAGGTCTGTGACCTGGGTGGGACAGAGGGACAGTATGGGATCTCTCAGCTCACCCTGTGAGGTGGTTTCAGGAGCCCCGACTGCTATGCAGAACCTTAGTGGGCATCACACAGGGAAGGTGTTGAACTCAGGCTACTTGTGTCAGAGTTGTAGCCTTGGATGCCTCCAGGTCTTGAACAGGATCCCTCTTGGGAAACGTAAGTCTCACACCCTCTTCTAATGCTATGTGAAATTTCAACACAATTTAACATGGCTAACACCATGGCAACTGTAGGACAAACCACTTAGAGCCCCTGTGCTGCCCCTGCCCTGGGCCCCTGCCTACCCCTGGTCCTGTGCAGGCCCTGGGGCTCCCTAAAACCCTGCACATAACTGAGCACTCTGGTTGGGATGTGGTGTGAGTGTCACCTAGCAATCCCTGTATTGACTTTTAATCCCCACCGTAAGGTGTTAGACATTGGTGGCTCAATCTGATGGTGGTGTTTAGAGGTCAGTCTTTGGGAAAGGATTGGGATTAGATACAGCCATGAAGGTGGAGCCCCAGGACGGAACCAAGGGGACTTTCACAGAAAAACCACATGCACACTCCCCATTTGCCTGTATGAGATGCCCCGTGCCATCTTGAGACTCCGCAGCAAGAGGTCCTTGCCATATGCGGCGCCCCACCTGGTGCCCTCAGCAGGAAATCTCTTTTCTTTGTGAGTTATGCTGCCCCTAAGGTTATGTTACTGCAGAGCACAGAGCTGGGCTCTTCTATGACACTGTAAGGTTAGGTTAGCACCAGCAGTGCACCCAGGGTCACTGAGGCAGGAGGGGCGGTGCTGACATTGGCCCCTTGCAGGGCATGAGGAGGCACCTGGGCCCATTTCTTGCTCAGGCCACACAGAGGCTCCTCCTGGCCCACACAGCTACTGCCCAGCACTGCTCTCACCCACATACCTCCCCAGGGTCCCGACAATTCCACTTCAACCCTTTCTTACTATAGAAATGGGAGGGAAACAACCCACAGTGCCTGGCCCTCCTGGCAGGGCCAGGCCAGCCTCTGACAGGCCCTCCCACTATGGCCCTCCCTTAACTGAGGGAGAGGAGGTGTTTCCTGACCCCAAGTGCTAGGTGTGGATGTGGTGGCTTAGCTCCAGAGCTTCGAGGGTACGCTGATCCTGGCCCTGAAGGCTTTGAGGGGCACAGTGACATGCTCCAGGACCTCAGAGCATAATCACTGATAAAGACTTCCCACTGTGAATCAACAAAGCTATCAAAAAAAAAAAAAACAAAGCTATCAATTGTCCAGCGGGGTTGCAAAATACCAGCAGGGCAGTCTGCCAGCTCAGTGGTGTCCATGCTACAACATAAGGGTGCAATTTAGCTGAACCTGAGCAGGGCGGGGAGAAACCAGTGAGGAGAGGAAGGGTTTGTTTGGGGCTTAGGAGGGTGTCTCTGAGGCCTGTTGAGACTTGCAGGGCAAAGACTGAAAACCCCGCTGCCACAGTACAGGGCAGGGGCTGAAGTCACCCACCCACACCCTAACCAGGAAGTGGAGGCCAGAGCTTGGAGATGGGAAACCAAGGCTCAGAGAGGCGAATCTCTGCCCGAGCCACATACCAGGAGATACGGAGCCAGGACCCACAAGCAGATTCCCAGGCTCCTAATACCCCTGCCTTAATAACAGGGGAGTCCTGGCCCCCTTACTTGCTGACACTCATTCCATACGTGTGAAGCTACTCAATCCTTGCAACCCTGTGGCCATGACCCCCTCCCATTTTACAGATGAGGCCCAGAGAAGTTAAGCAACTTGCTCAAGGTCGCAATGCTTTGTGTTATAGACCCAGGGCTCAAACCTAAGCTCATGCTTGGCCCATGGGTTCTAACCACTGCTCCACCCAGCCTCTCTCTGCCTTACACCAGCAGCTGCAGTAGACAGGAGCCCTCCCTGTTGGTTGCCTGAGTCTGTACATCTTCCCCTGCCTGGAGGATCCTGCAGCTCAAGGCAGAGAACCAACAAAGCGTGCATTCTTGGCCACTTTATCAAATCCACCTGTGGCAGACGGCTGGGAGGCTGTGCCCCTCACCTGGCCCTGACCCACTGTAGCCCCCGGAGGGTGTGTGTGAGCATGGAGGGACGATGTGCAGCCAACGTCACAGACACAATAAATGCAGGTCCCAAGCAGATGCCTGCACTTTTCCTCTCACCTGGACGACGCGTGCTCACGCGTGGATGGGTGTGGTGGCCCCTCCCACAACACTGTCCGTGTGGGAGAAGTCCGTGGCCCGGGCACGTCCTGCCAGGCTGTGTCTCTGAGACCCGCGGGGCTGAGGAGGAGCTTGTCCCTGACCGGCTGCAGCGCCCAGACAGGGCCACTGTGGAGGCCGCTGCTTCTTACAGGACCTGGGCTCCAGACCCAGTCCTCTCCCTGTTGTCACTGCACTGGTGCTGGTTGCCAGCTGGTCTCACTCCCCAGCCCCACTCGGGTTAGCTGGCTATTGCAGTCAGCTCCACACTAGACTGTCACATGGCCAAATTTGTTAGGCTGCCATAGGACCCTGGGTTTGCGGGAGACACGTTCCCAGGCCCTCAGGGGGTACCCGATACCGCAGATAGTACCAAACCCTACAGATGCTGCGTTTCTCCCTGGGTGCTGAACCAGGATGACTTAATCGGTACCCTTGGCACTGGCAACATGATCGCTAATACAGCACACCACCTGTGACTGTGCAGGGCCATGAGAGTGCTGGGACTGTTGCTTCTGATCCACGGTTGACTGTGAACATCTGAACCCACGGAAAGCACAGCCGTAAAGAGGGGGTGGCTGTGTCTGTCCTGGGAATGAGGGACCTATGGAGACGAGGGAGGGCTTCATGCTCCAGGTTGGCACGGGCTACCTCCTGGCTGGCTGGTGTGACTGCCAGTGGCTCACCTTGGTGAGTCGGATGTCTGCGGGGATCCGGTCTCCAGTGGAGAGGCACACGATGTCCCCAGGAACCAGGTCCCGCGCAAGCAGATGCTGCAGCTTCCCATCTCTCATGCTGCGAGGGCAGAGGGACCGCGTCGACACCTGTCTCTGTGCTTGGGCGCATGGGGTGACTCCGTGGAAAGGCATTTCTCTTTAGTTATGCACACACCCTCGTGCTTTTACAGCCTCCTTATTCTTTAAACTCACCCATCCTAGAAGACTTTTGGGGACCTGTGTAGCTTCTGGGAGACAGAAATGAGGCACCTGCCTCCTCTGCCTGCAGCAGGAGCCCCAGCGCTGCAGAAGTGTCTGCAGGGTGAGCTCAGTGCCTGGGAGGCTGCGCTCTATGCTTGGGGGGCAGCCGGCTTGATCTGGAGGTGTGGGGGACTGCCTGGGCATAGGAACCACCCATCATGGGGCAAGGGACATGCTGCAGGACACAAGCTCTACCCAGGCCTCCACAGCCAGCTCACCCTCTTGGCTCTTCCACTCCCTCCCACGGCAGGGAAGCTCAGCCCCTCCCGCCCTGGGGCCTTGCCACCCTGTGGGATCAAAGCCCAAGCCCTGGACTAAGTCCCTGCCTCCAGCCGCTCCTCCCCTTGCTGTACTGGGTGGACTGCACCGCACTGGCCCTTTCTGCTCTCGGGGTCCCTGCAGACTTGGCGGCTGGAGGACATGTTTCCTTCTTCCTTGTTCACAGAATCTGATCCTGTATGGGTGTCCACCCTTCTCCCACAGCCAAGAACTCCAGGTACTGGTCATGCCTGGCTCAGATCATAGAAAAGGTCCCAAGCCCTGCCGGGGACAGACGTGGGCACAGGCAGGTCAGGTAGCCCTGGCCTATGAGATGTGAGGGGACAGCTTGCCGGGTGCTTAGGACGGAGTCCTTGCTCTACGTGCATGTGCACATCATCTCTTCTCTGGGACCTGTGAAGCCCAGAGTGATGGCAGCCACCTCGGGACCCCAAGGGAGCCAGGCAGAGAGCAAAGCCAAGCAGCAGGCAGCGGCAGGGGAGAGGGTACCACAGGGGGGAACTAACCTGTCCCCCACCGTGGCGTGCTCACTAGGACATACACACTTTCCTCACTTTTGCACAACTGAGTTTTCTGATAGCCAACAGCACCTGATGGCAAGAGACCTATGGCTCCCTCCCCTCCACCCTTGGCTCCTGTGAACCAGGCCTCAATTTAAATGTCAGCTGCTCCTGCCACGTTGCCTCTGGGTGGTCTGAGAGCACGCTGTTTAGACACATCCCCATCCCCCTAGTCACTGTTGCATCTCTGTGCTTGGGATCTGGGCTCTGAATGGCCTATGGGGTTCACCACCTATCACCCCCCCCACCGCCCACCTCCCTTGGCCCACTGCCTGGCAAACTGTAAATGCTTCTGTGTGGAAGCGGGTAGTGCTCCCTGCATGGTAGTGCATCCTGTGCTGGAGAGAACGATGCAGCGGCCTCTGCAGGGCTCCAGCTGGCTGCCCCTACTGCTCTCCTCGAAAATCAAATGCCTTCAGAAGTGGCCTCTGGGGACATCAATAATGCAGGCTGAGCACCTGAGAGGCCGAGGCTTGGTGTTTAAACTTAAGATCAGCACATCAAGCCACATGCATCATTTATGCTTCCCTCAGTGCTGGAGAGCCCAGTGATCAAGCCTGGATTTCCTGTGCCCCGGTGGCCCTGGGAGAATCCCCTCTCCGCCTCTGGTCTGGCCTTCCTCCTCCTCTGTCTGCTTCTGCCTCTGTCTTTCCCTCTGACACACACCGTGGGCTCAAGTAGCTCTGGTGCTTATTTTAATTAAAATAATCTTTTCGTTGCTTTTGTTTCTGTGGTGCTGGGGAAGGAGCCCATAGCCTCGCACATGCTAGGCCAGAGCTCACCACTGAGCTACCTCCCAGCCCAAAGTGAAGTAGAATTAAAGTAAGAACCCAGTTCCTTGGTCCCTGCACACATGACTATGACCCGGCACTGCCCGGGTGGGTCACAGGACACTTCAGGACAGGTCTGTGACACTACATGGCACTGCTGGACATTTCTATCTTTCCTTTCTCCTTTTAAACATCTTCAGCAAGGGCTACATGACAACAGAGGGCAAAGCAGCCACTTCCAGGCAGGCAGGAGGCTGGCAGGCATCTGAGCTGGGGCCCAAGTCCTCCTCTCCACGTCCCAGCCTACCCAGCATTGGGCTGGGCCCGTTCAGCTTGGAAGAGCCTCTCCCAAGCCACCCCGAGGACCCCGAGACCCTCAGGCCCGCCCTCCCTGGAGAAGACGCACACAGCTATGCCTGTCAGTTTTCCCAAAGCTGCTACCTCCACCCACACCCCCAGGCTGGGTACCCCAGAGACTGATGAGACAGCAGGGCTCCAGAGAGGCTGAGCTGCCACCCAGGACACACAGCGAGCCAGCAATGCCACAGGGGACGTAGCATTTGCCAAGTGATTGCCAAGTGCAGTGGCCCCACCTCCTTCAAGGAACTGAGAGACTCAGTCATCCACTCACCAGTGGCACTCGGGGGGGACCAGCTTGGTCAGCTCTTCCAGAGACTTCTCTGAGCGGTACTCCTAGGGGAGGCACATCGCACATGCTGTTTCAGGAAACCCCACATACCCTCATCATGCCCAGGTCATCCTGATGGAATGGGATCTTGGCAAATACGTACCTGGATGAAGGCGACCGTGACCACGATGAGCACAGCCTGGAGGGAGATGAGCGCGGGGAGGCCTGAGTGCCAGCAGCTGGGCCAGAGCAGGCCAAGCTGGCAAGCAGGGACAGTGACATTCCGCACACACTGCCTTTCTTTTTGCAAAATAAGTGTACTATGCCAAATTGAGTAAGCACAGCCCCCAAGAAGCAGAGAAATCACAGCAAAACCCCACCACCACCACTGAGCTTACACACTGGGAAACCATCTGGATTTCTCTACCCACACTTTCAAAACAGCATCGTGTCAGAGAAATCCTTGTTTTCAGGCCGCACAAGGAAACCCTCACTCTACACCTGCAGATGCGAATCTAACCTCGACCTCTCAGCAGCAGCCAAGTTCACCGTGTGGCTGGAGGCTGTCTCTGTTTTGAAAGCACAACTTGTGCCAAGAGAAGTGGGAATGACAGCCCTAGAGGGGGCTGCAGAACCAGGGAGCAGAGGCCTCAGGCTGCAAGCCCACTTCTGGGAGAAATCAGAGGAGGCCAGACTGCAGAGGCAGGGTGGTTGCCAGGGATGAGGCGCAGGCAAAGGCTGCCCACAAGGGTAGGGTTTCCTTTTGGGGTGATGCTCATGTTTGGAACCCAGCAGAGGCTGTTGTCACAAGTATCATGACCAGGTTGTTCACTTTAAAATGGTTGGCATTTTCCGTGAATTTCACAGAACTGAATTTTTTCAAAAAAGTGCACAGAGCTCTCTCTGGACAATGGACACAGGGCGACTGCTCTTTGTCACAGAAACACGCACAACCTGGAACCAGCCCCCCATCCCAGGACAGGAGATGATCCTGCTGCGACTTCCTGCTTGGCGAGAGCCTGCTGTGACCATCAGGAGCAAAGAGCCCCTCAGGAGCCTGCTGCCGGGGGAGAGACAGACTCAGTCTGCCGCTCTCCGCCCTCTTTTCTACTCTCCCTTTGCCGCCGACTCCCTCCCGCTTTCCCTTGCCCAGCAGCAGTAAGCCTGCATGCAGCTGCTCACCATGGCGATGCTGATGGCGTCCTCATACTGCTGGGTGAGCACGCTCACCATGGCGGAGACAAGCAGCAGCAGGATCAGGGGGTTCTTGAACTGAAAGACAGACAGTGGGTCTCGTCCCCAGTGCTCCCCGGGTGTCTCCCACACAGGAGCGTGACTTGGGTCTTCTACACCATCCGTGCAGGGCTGAGGGCTAGAAGAGACCTGAAACCCATGGCTGCACTAGACACCAGCCCTGGCCCTGCCTCTGAGCTCTGGATCGCTCTTGCTGGATCTCCAGGATGCTCTGGTCAGGGCCTCGGGCATACAGAGAGTCCTCTTACCACACTGCATCCCAACCCCGTGAACTGCAGCCAGCCAAGCCTGCCTGCACACTGAGCCATGTGCCCAGATGCCCGTGCTCTGCCTGCACCATTCTCTGCCTGAGCAGGCTTGGCCCTCTCCTGGCTCTTGGGATGTGTGGCAGTGAGAGCAGAGGGGCTGTCTATGGCCAGCACAGAGTGGCAGCGATAGATGGCAGCCACCAGGAGGCAGGCAGACTATGAAAGGCCCCCAGGAAACACTAGATGAAGGAGGAAGGGGGCCTCTTGACTCCTGGAAAATGGCCGCTGGAGCAGCGCTGGTGAAGGAAGGGAAGGTTCCGGTCCCTTCTGGCCAGGGCTGCCTGGGGATGGCTGGGTGGGATGCGCTGGGTGCGCCTCTCACTTTCAGGGAGAGCTGTACCATGAAACTGGCATGGCTTCAAGCCCAGCACTGGGGACTGAAGCCCTGGGATGAGGACAGCTGGGCAGGACAGCAGGTAAGCCTCACAGCAACCCGGGCTCCACCAGTGCCCAAGGCAGGCTCTTGTGCAGATGAAACCCAGCAGACCTTCAGAGGCCAGTGAAGGGACAGTTAAGACACAGAGCAGTGGGTGGGCTTTCTTCAAACCTGATCCTGACAAACCAGCAGTGAAGAGCCCTGTGGGGAACCTGACCATTAATGTGGGTGCTGCTATGGATTCTTGCTTGGCAAATGAGCAGCCCAAGCTTAAAGGTGGCCAGTTGGCCCCAGGATCTGCGCTGAGCTCAGCCGGACTCTAAAAGCTGCGCTCTTAGTGGCTATGGACGTTCCCATGTGGGGAGCAGTGGGCAGAGGGAGCAAGGCCAGTCCTGCTCGTAATGTTTGCCAGTCACCTTCTGCTTAGTGGAACTTACACCATCAGGTGTGTATTATTCTCATTTTCTAGACAGGAAAAGCTGAGGCCCAAGGGAGTTCAACAATATCTTCAGTGTTACCAAGCCAGAGACTGGGGCCTAACTGGAGCGATGATTCTAATCTACGTCTCCCTCAATTCTGGGTCCATATGTCTTGATCACGCTAGGGGAGAATCCCTAAGAGTAACTCCAGAGACAGCACAGCAAGGCTGCCTTGTGAGTGGCGAGTTCCCTGTCACCAGAGCAGCGGACAGGAAGCCACAACCACAGGCCCACGCAGCAGGGCAGCAGTGTGAGGAAAGAGAGTGCAGATTGGATTTCTGTGCCGAGCAGCTCCTGGGGCTCCCAGGGTTCCTGCAAGGATCCTTCAGACACAGCTCTGCACCAAGAGGAAGGAGATGAAGGGGTTCTTAGCTTGTAAGAACCCCAAGACTCCATCCTTGCAGGCCCTGGTAACAGAGACCCAGAGCAGGCGGCCATAGGTAGAGTTGGGAGGGAGGACCACAGGGACACGGAGTGGGGTCCTGGTTAAAAAGGAAGCAGGGCAGAGCTGATGGAGCCCACACTCAACTTCCAGGAGCCTCCTTCTTCTGCCTTTTCCCAATACTGGGCTTCCAGGAAGCTTCTGGAATGGCCAGAGCTACCAGTGCCATTAGGACCCTATTTTGGTGAATGAAGACACCCCCCAGAGTACCAAGAACTGAGTAATAATGGGGATGAGGACAATGCAGATTGAGGATGGTTCAGGGCTGTGATTGGTCCTTGAACTGACCAATCAGAAAAGCTTGAAACAGGAGCCAATAGAAGGCAGTGGACCACAAGGAGATTGGGGAGTGAAGTTGCTGCAGGACTGTGATTGTCCCTGAACTGAACCAATCGAGAAAGCTTGAAACTTGTTGCAAACGGGAAGCAGCTGAAACCTAAGGCTGTCCAGGAGAGGGGACATCAGGGATGCCATCTAGAGGGTACAAGAGGCCAGTGTGGAGTCCAGATGCCTTCAGGAGCCTAAAAAACTGAGCATCTCTGAGCTAGTCCTGGGTGGGTGGCAGGGTGCTGACTTTTGCACTGGAACATGCAGCTGTGGCTCTTTTAGGGTTTCCTCTCCTCTTCCCAGTGGTTTCCAGGCACTAGCTCGTGTGCCATCGGCTCTGCACCAGCTGACACCTGACAACAGCAGGTGAGCAGTGCAGGCCACCCTGGCTGCGTTTCTCTGCATCACCCCTACTGCTGTGTGTATGTGACTCGAGACTCAGGTTGCCAGAAAAACTGCAGGCTGTGCAGTTAGGTTTGAACTTTAGATGAACAAGGAACTGTTTTTTTAAAAAAATGTTTACTGCAGTAGTTGAAAATGCTTAGACTTACGAATTGTCCCTTGCTTATCTACCTGGAATTCCAACTCCCCAGGGCATCTTTTGTTCACTGTATCTCATCGCCTCACACACCCTGGGGCAGTATTTCAGCGCTTCTCCTCTTCCTGCTCCCCCAGCACATGGGCACAGGGAGGAGGGTTCTTAAGTGAAGCTGCTTATTTTCTCGCTCCTTTAGCCAGGCGCCTGGCACGTGGTTGGTGCTCACCCGCAGTCACCCTCATTCTTCATGATGGCTGCCAGGTGCCTCCTCCTGCTCCTCAAAGCAGCCGGAAGGAGGAAGGGTGCCTCTTATCTTATAGAGCACCTGCCCCTCGCCCAGGCAGGGCCTGTCTGAGGACACCCTCAATCAATATTTGAAGAGTCAGTGGCAGCCCTGCCCTTCTTGGCTAAAGCTCGGCAAGGCCGAGGACACCCGCAGGCCCACCTGAGCAAGGTATTTCTTCCACACAGGTTCTGTGTTGTCAGCGACAAACTCGTTCCAGCCATGTACCAGCCTGCGCTGTGTTGCTGCGACCTCGGACAGGCCAGCGTCCAGGTCTACCTGGAGGGAGACAGCACAGACCTGCTCGCTGATGGGCCTAGCAAGGACGGAGGGGCCCAAGGTGTGGACCCCACCCTACAGCCCATCACTTCTGGGATGGACTAGGATAGGGGGCTTGACCCCAGAGGACAGGGGACTTGCTCAAAGACCCCCGAGGATGGGGCCAAGAGAGAACACAAAGGCGTGGCCCCATTCTTTTTCCTAAGAACACAGCCACCCAACAATTACAGCAGAGAGTATGGCCCTAGACCTACGTTTTTGCAAATGGAAATACAGACCCACACTTTTATCTTCATTTAAAAAAATAAAAAGAGCCTTGGGAATGTAAATGGTGTGTAGCTACTAGAATTGGCAAACAGCAGTAAGAAATGGTTCAGCAGTTGCCCCAAAAGCAAGCACAAGGTTACCAGGTGACCGAGCCATTCCACCGCTGGGGCCACATGCCCAAAAAGATCAAAAGCGGGTCTCACAGAGACATTTGTACGCCCTGCTCACCACAGCTGTATCTTCAGCCAAAGCTGGAAGCAAACCAAGTCCACTGATGGGTGAAGGGATATGCACAGTGTGGTGGGCAGGCACAAGGAAATGCCAGCTAGCTTTAAAAAGAAAGGAAATTCTAGCCGGGTGCTACAGTGAATGCTTGGCTTGTAATCCCAGTTACTTAGGAGGCGAGGACAAGAGGATTGTAAGTTTGAGCCCCATCTGGACAACTGAGAGTGATCCTCTCTCAAAGTAAAGAAATAAAAAGGGCTAGAGATGTAGCTCGGTGGTAGAGCACCCCTGGGCTCAGTCCCCAGCACTACCACCAAAAAGCAAAAAGAGAAGAGAAAGGGAATTGAGACCCCTGCCGCACAGGGGTGCCATGAGGAGCAAGCAGACAGATAAGCAGTCCCAGGAGAAAGGCTGTAGGGCTCTGTTTCTGCGAGGGACGCAGAATGGCGAACTTCAGAGGGACCCGAAGTGAATGGCGGGGCTGAGCACTGCAGGGAGGGGCAGTGGCGATGCTGAGGGAGGACCAAGTCTCGCCTCTGCAGGATGAGCGTGCTGGAGCCGGCTAGCGGTGATGGCGTACGTCAGGCAGGTGTTCTTTACACCGCTAAGACACTGGCGGTGGAGGCGACAGGCAAAGCTCAACGGGTTCTTACATTCTTTCGAGTGAGGAGCAGAAGTCCAGCTACTTTGCTATGCAGGGAGGAAAGAGTCCCTCTCTGCCCCTAAGTACTGCACTCAACACAAGGCGGAGGACGCTCCCAGGAGAAGGTGGCCTCGGACGCCCTCTGCCGGCCGCCCAAGCACTGTTCTCGTGTGCCTCACCACTGCTGGGCTTTTGTTAGCACTCCCCAAGCACGGTGGCTGAGTGTGTGCGTCAGTGCACTTGCTGAGTTTTCTAAAGAAGAAAACAAGAGACAGAAAGCAAGCACCATCATGCTGCCTCAGTAGGGCACTTCCCGGCACAGGACGCTCTTCCGTCTCCACTGGCCAGGAGTTCAGACTCCCTTGAGATGCCTGGGAGAATCTGGTTTTAACAACTGGAGGTTCTGGGGCTATGAATGGTGAGCAGAGGAAATGAGGATGCTCACATGACTGGTCTCTGATGAGACCAGGACCCCGGGCTGTGCCTGCCTCTCCCTTGTGAGGGGCTCAGGGACAACGCTGCTGATGGGTGTCTACCCGGTACCCACCCACAGCTGGCCATCACTGCTAACCAGCTGAACCACACCAGCATGGTTCGACACACAGGTGAAGCAGGTCCAGGGCCTCATGTTACCTTCTCTTCACCTAGAAACCTCACCACTGTTGGCATCGGGGCAAATTCAGTCCTTACAGCAAATGTTTTCGCCAAATCCTCCTTGTGGCATTTGCACGCTTCCTTGGGTGGCAGAGCCTGCACTGCTTTCTCTTCCTCACTGGCTTTCAGCTCCTGCTGCCCATTGATCTGCGAGAAGAGTGGGGCTGGTGAGCATGGCATCTCCCCTGGCACTGCACACACCAACCCCTCAAGGGACAGGTAGCACTGGCCCCTAGAGTGCCCTCATTGCCTGATGCCCGCCACTGTCCCTGTCTTTGTCACCACGGGCCCATTGTGCTGAGTGTTAGAGAAAGGGTGACATGTGAAGCAGGTTCCTTCCATACCTGACTTTCTCTGCTCAGTGTTGGTAGTGAGATTCACACATGGTGCTGTGTGTGTGACGGCTGACTCATTTCCCGAGAGCTTGGAACCTCACTATGGAGTGGATCATGACATATTTAGCCACTCTACTGTGGAAGGGCACTTGTGTTGTGTCCAGTCAGCAATTACTGATGTAACTGTGGTTTTTCTGTTTGTTTCTTTTTTTTTTTTTTTTTTGAGATAGGGTCTTACTATGTAGTTCAGGCTGGCCTTGAACTCACTATGTAGCCCAGGTTAGACTCAAACTTGAGGTGATCCTCCCACTTCAGCCTCCCAAATGCTGGGATTACAGGTGTGCACCCCCATGCCCTGTGGTTGTTTTTGAGACAGGGTCTTGTTACATAGTTCCGGTTCACAATGATCTTCCTGCCCCAGCCTCCTGAGTGCTGGGATAATAAGCATGCACCACCACATGTGACCTGATGTGAATGTTTTTAAAGCAAACTTATTGATAGAATTGGATCTTGCAATACTGACACAGCACAGTGACAAATTATATATTTAGAAGACTAAACTGAGCTCTTGGGCTAGTATCCACCAGATTTTAGACAGTGCCCCCTACTGACCATAGTTGGTACTATGGACCAGTTCCATAAGACATTTTACATAACTCAAGGAAAGGGACAAGGGATGCAGCCGAGTTCTGAGAGGCTCAGGACCTGCAGGAAGAGCCACAGGTGTGCGAAGAAGTCACATGAAGCACCTGGAGCCTCTGCTAACAGGGGGCCTCAGTGCCAGGGTACTCGGGGGGTTCCTTCACTCTTCCTAGTATTCTGATAC
Organism: Dinomys branickii; assembly: GCA_004027595.1. Classification (NCBI taxonomy): domain Eukaryota; kingdom Metazoa; phylum Chordata; class Mammalia; order Rodentia; family Dinomyidae; genus Dinomys; species Dinomys branickii. The sequence goes on from PVLD010006731.1 coordinate 63,709, forward strand.
CCAGGACATGATAACCATCTCTTCTTTCCCAGCAGGTTACGGGGAAGTGGGAAGGAGGAAGGCGAGAGGCACTGACTAACTTCTTCCCTGAGTTGAAATACAGATGGCAACTTCTTTTCCTCCTCGACAGCCACCTACCCCCGCACTCCCAATGCCAACGATCACCCAGGGCCTCCTTTGCCTGAAGAGTGCCTCCATGCACTTCCCGCGGCAACTTCTTGCTGTGCCCAAGACTCGGAAGCACACAGGGCTGGCACAGCCTGCTCACCGCTCCGCCATCCACCGCGGGTTCCCCAGGTCAGCAGTGAGTTCTTTGCCGGTTCTCCTTGGCAAACGTACACCCCACGGTGCGGCACCCCTCTCCCTGCCAAGGTCTTGTCCTCTGGGCCCAGTGCCGGTCCTTGTCCCGCCTTGATGGCGGCAGCCCTGGTTCCAGAGCCAGCCTCTGCCATTCTCTGTCTTGCCGTTTCTTTTTGGCCATGAGCACACCTCACTCACTGTTATGCAGCCCCCAAAGGACCCTACTCACCACATGCCCCCTCCCCACGCTTGGAATCACTCATACAGTTCTAGCTGCTTTCGGGATAAAGCCACCTCTCTGTGACACGGCTGCAGTGAGCTTACCTTACCCCACACACCCCAGCAGCCGCTCCCTGGCCCAGCAACCACCAGCTGGTTTGGTCCTTAAGGTCTTAATGCTGAGTATGTCATATAAACGGAATCACATGTGCTGTGATCTTTCATGTCTCTGCACCTCCTTTGTGACCCCCAAAGTACAGTGTGCAGCAAGCAGACTCAGCATGCAAGCTGGGGCTGGTGGTGGGCAGTGGGACCTTCCGAGCCCCAAGAAAGCAGAAAAGGACCCAGAGACTCTTCGGAGCAGCTTCCCCAAGCAAACCCAGCTCAGGCTGATTGTACCTCCCAGAGATGCTAAGAGCGCCAAGGGCAAACGCGGCCCTGATGACAGATGAGTGCCATGCTGCTGTGCTCACGGGGCAGCTTCCCCCGGCCCTCCTGGCGCTGCTACCTCCTGCCCTGCCTGGGCCCCACTCACCTCACACACGGGCAGGAAAGGGCCTGGGCGTTTGCTGTTAGAGGGCTTATGCCAGCCTGTATTTCCCCGCCACAGTTCCTAAATACCACCACAGGCCCGTTTCCCCCTCTGGATAGTGGGCCATCACAGCAAGAACTCTACAGGGTTGCCGTGGAACTCAGGGAACAATGAACAGGAGGCCCGGGCACAGGTGGGCTACAAGGGGGTGCACATGGTGGGGACAGCAGGGTCCTTGTCCTGGGTGCCCAGAGAGTATGGGGTCAGGTGCTAAATAGGCTGCCCAGATTAGCACACAAAACAGAGTACTGGGTCCCAGGAGCACCAGATAAGCAACCCACAAACTCTGCACCCGTGGGCACCCGATGGTGTGCAGGCCTGGATTAGTCAGTGTCCATTTGCAGCAGGACTAGGCCTCCTGCAGAAGTCCCCAATGCCGGGTATGATCCACAATGCACTTGGCAGGGAAGCCCTGAGGGTGCCTAACTCCGGGAGAGAGACGGGTGGGCCCTGGACTCACTGCAGCGATTCCAGAGAGGCTTCCTGGAATGAGGAGGGAAGAGTGAGGGGGCCGGGCAGAGGAGGAGAGGAGCAGAGCCTTCGGTCTGGGGAAGACCAGGTACGAGGGAGAGAGGCCAGTGGGAACTGGCACCCATGGCTGGACAGCGCTGGGCTCTGCGGTGCCCGAGAGGAGAGGCGGAAAGGAGCCCGGAAGACCAGCCCTCCAGCGACTTCACAACTCACGGTGAATGCAAGCATCAGATTAGCAGAACCGGAGGACAGCTCAAGGGTCACCGTCACCCAGGGATAGCTGTGCAGATGTTGCTAAGGAAGTGACATACGGGACATCTTCCTTCAAGACTTCTAGAGCTGTCTTTTCCCAGCAATCTGTGATTTGTCCCGTTTTGCCTCTACCCAGCATTTCTCAAAGTACGGTCCTTAGGGCAGCATCAGAGCTTATTAGAAATGTAGATTCTCAGGCCCTGTCATGGCCCTGATAGGTCAGGAGACCCAGGGTCAGCGGCAGCCTATGGCTTCACAGGTTCTTTGGGGGAGCTAGGTGCATGGCAACACCATCACTGGGTCTTGGCAAAGGGTTCCTGCCGTGGCCTGTGCCCAGATCAACTGAGCAGTGGACCCAGCCACAGGGCAATGGGAAAGCCTGCAGGGGATGCCACGGGCACTGGGGCTGTGTTAAGGGGGCCCAGTCTGAAGGAGACGCTCAGGTCAGTCCAGGGCGTCCTGTCCTGAGGGTCTGCCATCTTGGAGGATGGGAAAGGCCATGACCGGCGGACCACGCTCCCACAGGAAGTGACGGGGTCCAGGCAGGGCGGGGCTCCTTTTGCCTCCCAGAGGAGGTGTGGGTGGAGGAACAAGACCTCCTGAGTCCTGCTGGAAGTCGGGCAGACAAGGAAGGCGGCCGCCCCAGAGGATGGCCGGATGGGTCAAGACCAGCACCGCCACAACCCTCACTCGCATGGTGCTAGTGGCGCAGTGGTTTTGACGCCAGACGCACTTGACATCCACCTCCCTCCTGCTCCACTCCTCAATTTCCTGTTGGAAAACTGTGAGCCACGCTGGGGATGAGCCGATGTAGCCGCACGCACAATCTGAAGTGCAGATGAGCATCCGCCCACGTGTGCACCCGAGTAACCACCACCCAGAGCCAGCAGAGCACTGAGCTCCAGACAGCTCCCTGTCCCCTTTCCCTGAGCCCTCTACTTGCTTCCTCCTCATGGTGGTCGTCATCCTCCTCTTACTTTTTTTTTTTTTTGAGACAGGGTCTCACTATGTATTCTAGGCTGGCCTTGAACTCACTATGTAGCCCAGGCTGGTCTCAAATTAGCAGCAATCCTCTTGCCTCAGCCTCCTGAGAGCTGGGGTTACAGGTATGCGCCATCACACCCAGCAACATCCCTTTTGGAAGGGGACCAACATCAGGACTTCTAGCAACATGAATTTTTTCAGTTGCTTCAGAAGGCCACATGGGGGAAGCCACACAGAGATCCCCTTGAGCCAGCTTCTCTTGCTTGGCGTCGCCTTAGCGAGATTAATCTGTGGTTTCCCATTGCCAGCTGGAACCCATTCTCTTTGTTCCTAGGCAGTGTTGTGAGCACTCAGTCGTGCGGAAGCACCGTGGTTACCTCCTGGTGTGCACTGCTTGGCACACAGTCTGGGTCAGGAGGACCGACCCTGCAAAGCCTGTCTGGGGGACCCAAGCCCGCAGATGGACATGGGGCGTGTGGTGCGCAGTTGGAGAGACCCCTGCTGGGACAGGGAGCTAGCACGACTTCAAAGGAGCCACCAGATAGGGATCAAGCAGGCAGCTGTCCTTTGGAGCAATCTTCAAGAACGGGATAGAAAGCAGATAGTTAAAGGGGAGCCACTGTACTGCTCAGATGGGAAGCAGGACCCGCAGGAATAAGCCCAGGGCAGCCTGGAGGGAGGAGCTGAGGCTGCCCAAGGACTTGGCACTGAGGGGAGTGAGGGTCCATGCAGGAGGAGCAACCAGTGAGGACCTCTGTCCCTGCGCAGCCTGGGCAGTGATTCAGCTCTGCAGAGCATAAACGCTGCGATACGGCAGGAGCGAGAGCCTTGCAGGAGCGCTCAGGCTGCCTGCTCTGGGCTGTCTCAGCATCAGCAGAAAGGAGGCTCCTACGTGCAGTGCAGCCGAGGAGCATGGCCCGCTCAGAGCTCTGGCTCTGGCTCCCCACACCCCGTCAGCCCTCAGCGAGCGCCTCCGAGTGTTAGCCTTGGTCCTTGGAGCCAGTACAGTCAGGGCCCAGGGGGCCAGCAGGACTGGCTGGCACACAGTGTCCTTGGCTCCAACAGAAAGTTGGCTAAGGCAGGGCTGCTTCCACCCAGGGAGTGTGGGAGGAGGAACCTCTGAGGACAGCGGTAGCCGGTGGAGTTGTGGTAAGGGAGGTTGTCACAAAGATGCAGAGAGCTGCTGGGCTCTGGGGTGCATAACGGAGCCCACAGCTTTATATCTGTGCAGATACAAAACTCAACATAGCTGCACAGAGGCAAAAGCAAGCACAGACCGACCATGTACACACACTCCCACGGTGCCTGGTGCCATGGGCACCCAGTAGCCATGAGGACCCCTAGGTCTTCATTTCTAAATCCCATTCATCTGTTGAGGAGTCTGCAGCTTCCAGGCTACACAGGGAAGGTGCGAGCCATTCTGGGCTCCTTGTCGTCCAAACAGCACAGTGCTCGGCTCATCGGATTCCAGGAAGTGGTAAGAAGGTACTGATACCACCTGAAGGGGACACTTTGGGCCAAATCTGGGACAACCTGAGTGGACTACAACAGCCAAAAACCAATCACATTGGAGTCTGTTGGGGTCACAGTAACAGGAGAGGAGAAAGCTGCTCCTTTAGAGCACAGGGGTTTAGCATCATTTGGCAGGGACAGCGGCAGTGATTGCTCCGAGAAAGAGTGACCAAGCTCACCAGAACCAAGTAGGAAGGGGACAACACCAGCGCCGTGGCAGAAAAAGTGGCAGACACCACCTCCGCCAGGGGAGGGGCGCTGTGGTGCCCAGCCCTGGGATAGCAGCCTCAGGGGCCTCCAGGCCCACGGATTGAGTGTGCCCTAGAAGTGTAGGAGGCTTGGAGACAAGATGGCCAGAGGCCCCACGGTCCAGCTGGGTCCTTGTGCTGTTACTGGCTACCTGTGACAGGAGCCCAGGGCTGTGTGGCCACATGGCAGGGAGCCTCAGAGTGCCTCTGTGCTTGTGGGAAGATGCTGCACACTTAGGGAGCACATGGGGAGTATTGGGGTGATGAGCACCACGCCTGCCACTTACACCCCAGCGGGGCTGGGACTGAGGGTCCTGCTACAGCTGATATGGCCGAGTGCTGACCATAGCAGACATCTGGGGGAAGATGCTTGGGCATTTGTTCTGTGTTCCTCTTTCGGTTGCTGCCTAGACTCAGGCTCAGCTTAGTGTGTTGATCATACCTGGCCCAGACGGGGCTGCCAGTCTGTCTGCCCCTCAGGGGGACCCCATGCCTGGGCGTTGTGCCCGTTTGCTGGGTGGGAACATGGAAGCCTGGGCACCAAGATCTTCGCTGAGCATGGTGGGGTGAGGACTGGGCCCCAGTCTTCACCTGCCTGGGGATGAGGTCTGCCTGGCCCAACCCCCCACCTGAGCAGAGCCGGGCCTCATAGCTCCGGCTCACACTTAGTTCCAGGAGCTCAGGGTGGTGCCTGCAGCTAAAGCAGCCGGAAGCAGCAGGCCACCAGCTGTGCCCAGGACAACAGGGACAGGGCCTCCAGGAAGACGCCACACCTTTGTTCCTGGGCAAGGTCAGGGCTGGATGCTGGCACACAGGGCCAGCTGCCAGCTGTGGCCTCCGGGGCCCACGATGGCCTGGTGGGCAGAAAGGGCTGCTTTTCCTTGGCTCTCCGCACATGCAGAGGCCCTGACCCATAGCACTGGGCAGGGTCAGCCTCACCAGGCGAGCCTGGGTGTTGCTGATGTGCGGCCCAGTTTGGAAGGCCGCGCTCACCCAGGGAGAGCTGGGCAGTTGGGCAGCAGGAGTGCTGAACAGCAGTATTTGTAACCCAGACATGGAGGAAAGCAAATAGCAGGGCGAGCTGCAGGGCTCCAGGCCAGTTCCTGAACTTTCCTAGCCTCAGATTTCTGCAAGGATTTTGCGAGGATTTGTGGAATGCTGTGACCTCCCAGGTGTTTGCAGTGTCATTGGTGCTCACACATGCAGAGCCCCCTGTGTGTCCCTCAGGAGGGGTGGCAGATACAGTGACGCACTTGATCTAAATGTGCAGGTTGCAGGCTTCAGGGGGTGTGGGGGGGTGGGCAGGGCAATGAGCACAGGACTGCAGGATGCTCCACGTAGGCCCAGAGAGCCCACAGGGCTGACAGCGGCCCATTACTGACAACTAATCAGCCCTGCACCTGCCCTACACTGGGTCTTCCCACTGCAGCCCTCCCTGCCATGCTGAGCACAAACGGAAGCTGGGTGTGGTGGTACATGCCATCTAGGCACTTAGGAGGCTGAGACAGGAGAATTGCTGTAGTTCAAGGCCAGCCTGGACTATACATCAAGACCCTGTCTCAGAAAACAGTTTCAGGAAAAAAACTTAAACCAAAATAAATATAAGCCCAGAGGGATCTGGTAAGGTAAAGGAATTTGCCCCAGGCCTGGGAGCGGCAGGTGCAGAGCTAGAAGCAGCTCCCGCTAGAAGCCACATCTGGTGTCAGGCAGGAACGTCTCTCTGTGGCCACATGGGAGGGGGGACGCCCCTGCAGAAGGTGACCTGATGTCTGCAAATGGGGTGCGCTGGGCACATTTTTATATGTGGTTGGTGAAAACAAGTTTAGAAAGGAGAAGAAAGGGAAGAAAGCTGGCCGTGAGGACGCAGACGCACGGCAGGTAAACAGCAAGGGAGGGGAGGGGAGGCAACAGTTCCCTGATCCTGGAGGAGGGGACAGCAGGAGGCCAGGGCTTTGGGACCTGGGGACAGGCACGGCTGCAGGGGCTACTTCCTGAAGTGCTTGGGCAACAGGTGGCTCCCACATCACAGAGGCCAGAGGCGAGCTCGTCCTCTCTGGAAACAACTGTAGGCTACATTGTAGGATTTGGGCATGTGTGAACTGTGGCTGCTGGAAGAAGTCAAAATAATAAATGCAGGGGTGTAGCTCAGGGCCAGTCTCAGTTCTCCAGTCCCTGCTACCTCCTCCAGGGAGCCTTCCAGGACTAAGCAGGGGTGCAGCTCTGGCAGCCCCACCCCTCCACTCTCCGATGGACCCTGCGTTCCTCACACTTCAGCGTCTTAGTGTGCTTATGCACTTGCTAGTGTAATGATTTGACAGAGCGCTGCACAGGGCCCAAGGGAAGAGGCAGACAATGGCAGGTTCTTTTTAAAAACACTGCGTAGAAAGGCACGGTGGTGCACACCTGTCATCCCTCCACTCCAAGAGGCTGAGGCAGGAGAATTATAAGTTTGAGCCCATGCTGGGCACTAAGTGACTTAGAGAGACCTGTCTCAAAACAACACATAAAAAAGGGCTGGGGATGGAGCTCAGTGCAAAGGCCCTGGATTCACCCCCAGTACTGGAGGAAAATCGCTTTTTGACCTAGGTGTTACAGAGTTTTGTGCACTTTCTTTCATTTATTCTTTTTTCCCTGATTATTACTCCTGTTCTCTGATGAACAAAGAACTTCGTGAGTGTCACCAACACAGCTTCTACTAAGAGAAAATGCCTGGCCCAGCAGGAACCCAGAGGTCCGAAAGGCACCCAGCTCTCTCAGATTACTGCCCAGATGCGCACCAGCACTAGGCCATGGGGGCTCCAGAGGGCACTCGGATTTGCCTCAGTTCACATGGCCAGGAGGGGATGGGGCCATCCCCACTGTGCCAGAGCTTCTGACTGGGCGGGGTCTTGGCCAACTTCCCCCACACCTGAGAGGGCCCACATTCAGGGTGACTGGAGGGGACAGAGGGGGGGATGCTAAAAGGTACACGGGGTGTCCCCAGGACAGCAAGTGAAATCACTATGCCCAGGGACTACAGGCTGAACTGGACAGTGTGGTTCTGGGCAGGGCCTGTCTGGGCTCTGAAAGGTTCAACCTCTTCCCCTCGGGTTCCTGGAATTGCAAGCCTGTACTCGAGCACCATGCTGAGCCACCCCACCCCAGGCCACTCCATGCAGCCTGTGCCAGGGTCCTCTAGCAGGCCGGTAAGGGCTGCGGCAAGGATGGCAGTGCTGGATGGGACCTTCACTTCCTACCTGGGACCTGGGCAGATGGGCACCAAATAAGCCTGACTCCCAGAGCCTCGGCCAGCTTCACACTGAACTGCTTATCTTCTTAGGGTTGCCCACAGTGCCCCAGGAAAGAATTTCCTTTGAGAGCCTTCCCCTAGGGAACTTGGGGCCACAAGCTGGGTCACACCCTGCCCCGGTACTTGGGCGCCTGGCCTCAGGAGGGCCTTGCGTGTGACCGCTGTGCATGCAGGGCCAGGAAAGAGGGGGCTGGGTGAGATGAGGTCCTTAGGGGAAACTGACCCCACCAGAGCCAGGACAGACTCAGGCAAGTACTGGGGGCGGGGAGATGCTGTCTCTGGGCCAAGGGAACGGGCCACAGGAGAAAGCAGCCACGCCACCACCATCTTGGGCTCTGACATCGAGCTGGGAGGAAACAGCGTCCCCAGCGTGGTGGCCGCCAGCCCCTGAGGATCTGCATTTGTGAGCCAGGCAGGGCCCCCTCCCCAGGTCATGCAGGTGCCGCTGAGATGGTGGTGGTAGGGGAAGTGAGAGCAGTTCACAAGTCCTACCCCACCTCAAGCAGCGCCAGCCTGCTCAGTCCAACAGGAGAGCTGGACCGCACGACTCCGGCAGCAGCGCAGCGCAGCAGACACAAATCCAGGCTGGGGCGGGGGTGAGCAAGGTTCAGTGTTCATGGTCACCACAGTCGCCATCTTGGATGTGGAAGATTTTGACTGAATTTGTGCTGCATAAAGAACGCCTGACCCCTCACCCAGCAGCTGTGACAGCCTTTCCTTTGGGGGTCTGCATGTGCCCAGTGGCATCGGCCAGGCACAGCACTAAGAGCAAATGAAGAACACCAGGGTGGGAAAGACACAGCGAGAGAGGGAGGAATTTTCCTACTACTTTTCCTTTTTTGGAGACAGTGTCTGGCTATGTAGTTTAACCTGGCCTTGAACTCACTGTATAGACCACGCTGGCCTCAAACTCATGGTGATCCTCCTGCCTCAGCCTCACAAGTGCTGGTATGACAGGTGTGCGCCACCATGCCCAGCTTTTCCCACTTTTGCAGGAGCCACCTGTATCTCCTTTCTTACTGGACCTGTGACTTTTCCAGCTAGCTGTGCCTGAGCAGCAGCCTCCCCATCCTGGAGCCCAGGCCTTTCCCACCCCAACCCTGTGAACCCATGCTCCCGGCTATGTCCTGTACATGTCTATGTCAGGAGCCACAGGGGCTGGGGGGCCAGGTCACCACCTTGTCCTCGCCCTGCACTGATGCCTTGTGAGAGATCTGGGCTGTGGCCCAGTGGTACCATGACAGCACAGGACCACCTCTGCCAGCTGTGCCACCAACCATCCCGCTATGCTGGCTGCCTGGTCTCCTGGACACTTGTGTGGCTTGCAGGACCCTGAGGAGCTTCTGCTAATTCTGTCTGGGATTGGTGGATGATGAAGCCAGAAGAGAGTGCAGACCCCAGGCTTTTACCGCTCCTGTTTCTCCATCCACAGACAGAAGTGGCAGCCAAGCTCTGACGCCGGCAGAGTGCAAAGCAGCCCGTGTCACTGGCCCAGGTAGCCCTGATGCAGGAGGGACCCTGGCTGCTGCCAATTCTGTGCACACTGGGAGGCCCCAAGCCCCTCCTTCCACCAACTCCACCCCCATGCACCCCATGTCCTCCCCTGGGATGAGGGCAACCCAGGGTCCCCTACTATTACTGAAGCCTCACAGCGGAAGGCCCGGGCAGGACCCCCGATGCCACCATCAAGGGTAGCCCAGGGACCTCATGCTTTCTGAAACTTTACTCCTGGGGAATATGCGTCTGTCATTGGCCTGATTAGCAGGACCCTCCAGAGGCCTGCTGACAGCCACACTGTGATTGCACCTGGCTCAGATCTACGCTCATGAGGACAACCACGGCATGCACGTCAGCAGGGAGCAGAATCATTGCACAGCCTAACATACCCAGCACAGAGCCGCACAAGCTGTCAGTGACAGGGACCCTTCACGAACCCAGTCTCGGCATGTGGCTCCTTGTCACCGACCAGCACCCAGCATGGCATTGAACCCATAGCCACTAAAGAAACTCTCTCAGTGCCCAGCACAGATAGGCCAGTCCTGCAGGGATCCACGAAGCCTTAACAAGGCAGCTGTAGGCTGGTTGTACCCAGAACTGGAGTCTATGACTGTGTGTCCTAAACTAGCCCAAAGGCCTGCCACACTCAAGTGTGCGGCCCAGCTCTCCTGTTGGGCTGAGCAGGCTGGCGCTGCTTGAGGTGGGGTAGGACTTGTGAGCCACTCTCCCCCCCCCACCACCACCACTTCAGCAGTACCTGCATGACCTGGGCAGGGGACCCTGCCTGGCTCACAAATGCATGTTACCCTTCACCCATGCACGTGGACACACATTCTCGGCAGGAGTATTACTGAAAGCAAACCTCATAAAGCAGCACAATTCATAACAGCTAAATCGTGGAAGTGGCCTATGCGTCCATCAACAGATGAGTAGATAAAGAAAACGCGGCATTTATACACAATGGAAGGCAAGGAGATGGCTCAGAGGCACAAGTGCCTGCCTGGCAAATGCAAGGTCCTGAGTTTGATTTCTGGTACCAAGAAAAAAAAAAAAGAGCACTACTCTGCCACAGAGGAGGGTAAATTTGAGTTATTTGTAGGAAAATGGATGCACCTTGAGACCAAATGTTAAGTAAAATAAATCAGACGCACTCTTACATACTGCAAGGCTTCTCTTATATGAGAAACCAAAGGTACAATTAAGAGCAAAGTAAAAGATAATTACTAGGCAGGGTGGAGTGGATCTTTCTCAAGTGGGAAGGGATTGAGGTGGGGAAGAGGAAAAGGAGGGGAGGGAAAGGGGGAATAAAGCAATTAAACGTGCTGTGTACATACACTGACTCCACGCAGGAAATGTAAACATGATGTACAGCAAACACGGGCTAATTAAAAAGAAAAAGACCTGCGACCAGGAGCTTCCTGGACACAAGTTAATGAAGGCCTAGTTGATAAAATCCATGGGGAGGGAGAGCCAAAAACCTTTTGGGGGGAAGAGGGTGCAGCAGTTGTACATGGGGGGTGAGATGGCTGTAGGAGGAGTAAGATTTTGCAGTTTTAAAATAAGACTTGCTGCCAGGCGTGGCGGTGCATGCCTATATCCTGTGCTTGAGATGCTGAGGCTGAGGCAGGAGGATTTCCATGAGTTCAAGGCCAGCCTGGGCTATACGGTATGTTCAAGGACAACCTGAACTACACAGTGAGATCCTGTCTCAAAAAAAAAAAAGACACACCAACCCACTCGTTATATATAGTGTCTGAAAATAGCAAACCTGTTCTCAATTTGGAAAACAGCATTTGAAGTAACCCACAAGTACACTGTCCATTTCTACAGTTACAGTTATACATTACAATAATCATAATACGTATACCTATATTTAACTGAGTGGCCAATTTGACGATAACAATATGTAATACAATAACTATTGTTAATTTCCTACCATCTTGTCTGAAGCTCTGTATTGCTTCTATTGTTTGGGTGTTGTTTTGTTTATGTCTGTGTTTGTTAATGTGTTTTTGTTCTTTATCTTTAAAAATAAAAAAATAGTAAAAAAAAAACCCAAAACAAAATCCAATAATCATAAAAAGATTTTATGGAAAAAATATTGTCTATAATCTCACTAAGCTAAATCTTTACTTCTTTATGGTTTTCTAAAAATTCCATTTGTGTACACATGAACTTAAATTCATGTATACACAAATGGAATTTGTGTAGAACAAAGGTGGAAACCTCAAAACATCCTAATAACAGAGCCCTTGCCGCAGGCTGCTCTCGGGCCGGCGCCGCGTCTCACATCCTCGGCCCAGGACTCTGTCCACCTCGTCCCTCCCTCCTCTTTCCAGGCCTGTTCGGCTCTGCACCACTTCTCCCTCCAGGGCCTACAGTGTTGCTCTGGTGACTGGTGATCTATCCTCAGTCCAGGGCTTCCTGTGGCGGGCAGAGGCTTCCCACATGCACACTGAGCCTTCGGGAAGCAGAGGTTTCTGGCCCAATGTGCTTCTCCCCTTAATGTTGAGATTGCCGGAGGGAAGTTTCATCCACTAACAAAACTAAGGTGCTTGAGCAGCCTGCTTCTCGTTACTCCGGAGGGGCAGCCCAGCGAGTCCTCTTCAGGCCCAGAGACTCTGCCCGAGCTCGGGCCCCAATGCCTCTAGCATGGGCCTCGCCGGCTTTGCTCCTGTCCCCATTGTCCTGCCCCACTACTTTGCATCACCCCTGAGGGCACTGGCTCACAAACCCAACGCTGCTCGGCTTCTCAGCTGTGTCCAGGGTGCCTGACGCACTCAGCCAGCTGCCGTCAGCACTGGGGTGGCAGAATGAGGCCCGCCTGTGAGCCTCAGCGCCCCTCTGACCCAGGATGCCACCAAGCTCACTGGATGCCTCGCCCCCCAGGACGCCCAGCCCTTGTTGGGAATCTGTCCGGGTACAACCTCCCTAACCCCACTCGGGGCCACCCCGGGATCCGGGATGGGGCGCACACCAAGCACTCATAAAAGGGAGTGACAGTGATTGTTGAAGTAATCACCTCAGCAAACATCGCTCCCTTTCCAAACTTTGAGAGGAAGTTTCAGTTAGAGGCCACAGTATGAGAGCTCAGGAGGGGCCCTGGGGTGAGCCAACCAGAGGCAGCAGGGGCCTTGCTCAGCTGCGGTTGCTCCCCACTCTCCTGACTCCCCTGCACCACACATAGCTTCCTGCCTGTACATGGCCTCCCACGCAGACAGTGCCCCTGTCTCTCTGCAGGCCTCTGCCACCTGTGGGCATCACAGCTCCCCTGGAATTCACACAGCCCAAGTGTCCCATGCCCTGAGGCACACAGCCTCCAGGGTGCTGCAAGAGCAGCTGGATTCGGGGCCAGGCATGAGTGGAGCAGAGCTGAGGGCCACCTGCCCGGCTCTGTGGGAATGAAGTGCACCTGGCAGAGAGTGAGCCACCCTAGTGCCTCACTCGGGGAACACTGGCCTGCCCACCTGCACACTCTAGAAAGCCTGACTGCCAGCACCCTTAGGTGCTTGAAAACCCACCCTGAGGCAGAAGGCAAGACCTGGTGAGGACAAAAATCACAACAAAAGAGGAAGAGGAGGCTGTGTTGGAAAACCAGCTTCACATTCCAGTGACGGACGGATTTCAGAAACTGCTAGGCACACAATCCCACGGCACATGGCTGTGGTGCCAGCATGCCCACCTCAACATTCACGTACAAAGTCCTCTTCCTAAACGTGCACACACAGGTGCTTAGGAATCATATAAAATGTTTTGACTATTGGCAGTCTTTGGAAGATAAAAGTACAATGTTGCATATCTTTTGGCTAATTTTTCATTAAGAATAAATTTCACCTCTAGGTTTGCCTCCCTGGTGGAAAGGCAGGGCCCTGGTTGGGTGAGCAAACGCAGGGAATCTGTCCAGAGGGTGAGCACTCACAGGCGCTGTGCTCATTGGGGGTGTCCACGCAGAAACCCAGAGCCCCTGCCCTTCACCATGGGGGCATGCTGGTGGGTCACCTTCACCCCGCTGCCAGAAGCAGTCACAGGGCTGGCTTTGAACAGCTTTGCCCACGGGTCCCCTGAGAAATTCTACCCTGGAATCCTGCTGGCTGCTCCCAGAGGGGCCCCTGAGGTTCCAAGCCAACATACAACTTGGTGTGGGTTTTAAAGTGCGCTGGTGACAGAGGAAGCCGGGCGGGGGCAGACCTGCTACCCGAGGTCGCTTCGCTCTCCTCTTACTGTTAAACCCTTGGGCTCTTTGCCCCCACCTTGTTCTAGTTTTCCTCCCAATTCCAGGTGCTTGTAAGACTCCCCAGAGCAGGGGCGTTGAGGACGCAGAAATGTAAGTGCTTTGGAGTCAGGCTGGGGGCGGTCCCTCGGTAGGCTTGAGCCCCTTAGGGAATGTGGGTGAGCACTCTGGACCTCAGGTTCTCAGCTGCAGAGCTGGCTGCAGGGTGAGGGTCCCCAGGAGCTCCAAGACCAGGAAGAAAGTTGAATTGTGTGGCCGCAAAGTAGGCTGGGGGCCGAGGGCCCGGTGGGGTCAGGTTGCACGCCTGCAGGCGTCGCCAAACTCACCAAGATCTCCTGGTCCTCTCTCTGGAGGGCCTGGTACTGGTGGCCCCGGCTCAAGAAGGTGAGTTTCTTTAGGAAGCTGAAGCGTCTCTCTCCCATGGTGAGCAGTGACCACGGCCCCCTGTGGCCTCGTGTCCTGCCGGTGGCGGCCACCTTGTGGGGTCCTCCAGCCCTTATTGAGGCTGTGGCTGGCAGAGCATGCCCCAGCCTGCAGCTGGCCCAGGTGACCGGGTGGCCGCCTACCTGCCTGCCTGCCTGCTGCCGGTGAGGCCCCGCCCCTGGGCAGAGCACGGGGGGGGGGGCGGTGCTCCTTGGACCTGGCCTTGCTCTGTCTGGCCAGCTGGAGGGGCACCCAGCGCCTTTGGGGACAGCAGTGGTGGCCAACGGAGTCTCCAGGAGAGGCTGCACAGTCTCAGAGCCTAGTGTTTCTCAAACTCGCCAGATCCTAGGAATCACCTGGGGTAGAGGTGGAGCCAGCGCTTGTTAAAATGCTTCCCAGACCCACCCGCCTGAGCCATAGGGTGTGGGTGCTCAGCAAGCTGGGGTTTCACCAGCTCCTCAGGGTCCAGGAGCCAAGTGAGGTTGGCACTAACCTGTGGGCTGAGCCAGCCTCCTACCTGCGGCTGGGTGGCTCTTGGCAGGGCCCCTTTGAACTGTCTTTCTCCCCTGTGCCTGGAGCTGAGGAGGGGGCTAAGACCTTACCTCAGGCCTGGGCATGAAGCCCAGAGTCAGCAGAAGAGTCTAGGGTGACCTCAGGGTCCTGTTCCCATATAGAATGGTCCCCATGTCACTGGCAGTGGGGCGTCTGCCTGCTGCTTAGGTTTGCTGAGCCTTGGTTTACTGCTATCAAGTGGGCAGCCAGACAGAACCTCCTTCCTGGTGAAATCAAGGGCCAGTGGGTGGCATGGCCACTGGGACAGGTGGGCAGAGAGCATGTTCCCATCAGCATCCGCTCGGAGCCAGAGAGAGAACTGAGATATGGATACTTTGGGCGCTGTGCAGGTGTCCTGGAAGGTGAAGGGTTTGGGCTGTGGGTTGGACTGGAATTCACTACAAGGACACCACTCAGGAGGAGGAAGGCAGTGCCCTCTGCTGCTCTGAATGCCCTCTACTGCCAAGGGAAGGGATTTATGGGCCACAGGGGAGAGCGAGCAGATGTGTCCACTTCACTGAGCTGCTCCTGCCAGCTACCTCAACTGCTCCCCAAGGGCTGGACATCCCACCCCTCCCAACCTGATGGCCAGTTCATCGGCCCTTCAGGTCTCCCTGCATCTTCCCTTAGAATAGTGGTGAACCCATGGCACATGTGCCCTATTGGGCTGTTTGTATCATTGAACACTCTAAAAGGTTCGCAGTCACTGCCTAGGAGATCCTGAACCATGATGCCCGGCCTGCCAGGCCCAACATGGGGCCAAGGATGGAGAAACAGACTTGAGGGGGTGGGTGGGATGTAGGGAAAAGGAAAGGGGCCAGGCCACAAACCCCCAGTAGCATCAGGGAGAAGTTGCTGTCATGCAAGGCATGAGAGTTGATACCCAGAGAAAGGCAGCCAGATGGCACCGGGAACTTTAGGGTAAGCTGGAAGGCCAGGGAGTCACCGTGTGCCAAGCACTTGGAGGCTGAGCTTGTGATTGTACACTGTGGGGCCAGTGGCCCTGAGCTCAAGTTGGATACAGAGAAGGGCGCCGTGTCACACAGCCCCTAATACTTCTCAAGGGTGTGGACCAGGGACCTCTCCCCAGGTAGGGTGCCCAGGTCTGGCAGCCACAATGAAGAGCGGGTCACACCTTTGGCTCACAGCCCCACCTCTAGAATCCCATCACCATGGTCCCTGTGCCAGCCAGCCCACAGCTGTCACCGCTGGGAGTCACGGACCATCAGAGGATGCCAGGGCATTCAGAGGAACATGCAAAGCTGGAACTTCGGGGCACAAACCAAACCAAACTGGAGTAGTCTACAGAGAGAGAAGTTAGAACCCAGCTTTGGGACTGGAAGCTTCTGAATGGGCAGCTTTGGGTGTCAACTGGTTTAAAGTTTAATTTTGTGTGGCGATTAGAAAATGTAGCCTGTACACATATTTGCTAAGATTTCTTAACTTATTGAGCCTTTATGGCTGGTTTGTACAGCATTTTTATGAATATTTCAATGGCACTAGAAAAGCCCAAGTGTTGTTTATAAACAAATTCTCTATTCATTTAAACTTTCTGGTTACACAGTGATGTGCTTGTCTGTATGTGACTGCTGGATCCCACACAGTAAGTCACTTTCTGTCTGCTTTTCCCTCATGTGTCTAGGATATTTCTTCATGCCTTACACAACTCAGTTATCTGCCTGGCTTCTCTGAATCCCTTTCATACTTTACTTCGGTGCCTCTGAGGCAAGCATCTTCTACTTGCTTTCATCTTTGACTATCCCTAACTCTCCCAGCTATACTTGCTGTTCACATTTGTTTTTAATGTCTTTTATCTAGTGTGTGTAGTGCTGGGGATCAAACACAGGGTCTTGTGCATGCAAGACAAGAGCTCTACCACCGAGCCACATCTGCAGCCCTGTTTTTAGTGTCCTTGTCAGTAGGTTTGGATTCCTTAGTCATCGCCAGTGACTTCAAGATGTTTTATTTTGTTTCCCCTTAGCCAGTTTTTTGTTTGTTTTTCTGCCTGCAGCCTGGAGAATGCGGAGCCCACTCTCGGGGATGCTCACAGCAGAGATGGCTGGCTGCCAGCCTCACTGAGGGCTGCAGCTCGGAGGGTGACCTTGACACCTGGGGTAGGAAGGAAAGTCACAGGTGGGAGCCAGCCAGAAGCAGCCAGCCTTTCTGGAAATGTGTACACCTGCAGCAATGAATGTCGTCCTGCGGGTCACCTCCCTCCCACGCTCATTTCATCACCTGAACATTACCTCCCGACAGGGGGCTTGTCTCCCAGGCTCCTGAAAGTAACTGGTGATAACCTCACAAAGAAGCCTGGCACTGAAGGTGCCCTTTGCAGTAAGGGAGCTCAGTACAGGGCCATAGCCTAGACTCTTGTAAATGTTTAGGAATCAGTGTGAAGGTGTGACCTCTCCCATAAACGCTCAACTGTCTGTTAATAGCTGTGTACACTAGGGTTAACATAGTCATTTTATAGATGCAGAAATGAGCACACAGGAGGTAAAAACCAATCCATTGATCCAACAAATTCTTTTAAAGTCCCCACACGTGCAGGCAGAGCTGTTAAGGGGAGCTATGTCCTCCTGCCTTCTGTGTCCGGTCTCCTACTGGGTGGGACAGGCTGCAACGAGTCCAGGCATGACACAATACCAGGCAGCCAGGCTGCAGTTGAGCAGTGCCCCACCCTACCCCATGAAGATATGTCCTGTCCTAACCCCTGGACACAGTGACTGTGGCTGCATTTGGAACAAGGTCTTTGCAGATATCATTATGTTAAGGGTCTCCATGTGAAGCCATGCTGGATTAGGGACACCATCTGGACTCTAGTGACAGGGTCCCTGCAGGACAGCAAAGAGGAGGCCAGTAGATGGGGGGCACAGGCACATGCCAAGGGAGGGGGAGGAAGAGCCAAGGGATGGGGACAGAGGTGGCCCAACCACATACAACCGGTACCCCCAACTCGGGCTCCCCTTCAGGTGTAGGTGGAACTGCAGTGGCCAAGTCTACTGCTCCCTGGGACCAAGTGAATGTCCCTGTGGCTTCTGAGAAGCTGGTGGCACTTTAATATAGCTGCTAGAGTCACAGAAGGCACTGTGTACCAAGGCCAGGTGTCCATCAGCAGAGACAGAGAGGCTGTGGTCTGTCCACGGAGTGGGTTGCCCCACCCTTGGACAGCACTAGGGCCCCCACATGGCCAGCGCCAATAAGCCCTGGAGGGGTCGCACTAGGAGAGACACGATTGGTGTCCCACAGGGCCGTGGGTCCCATTCCAGGAACTGTCCCGCATGGGCAAGTCCAGAGCAGGGCAGACCCAGGGCTGCCGGGCTGGGGGCAGGGTGGGCACATGGAGACTCTTGTCTTGAACATTCTGGATGAGGAGAATGTTCTGGAGCTGCTCAGCTCTCATGCTGGCACCATCTTGTGAATGCACTAAAACTCACCAAGTTGCATGGTTTGGGTAAAAAAAGTCAGTTTTTATTTATTTTACTACTGCATGTTTTCAGTACTTAATGATCACATTCATTGTGACGAATTGGCCTGTACATAACACATGTCAATTCTTCTTTCCTCATTCCACTCCACACCCCCTTAAAAATTTTTTTTGCCAGCATCAGATTCATTTATTTTTTTAAATCCTTATCAACTTAATTATCATAAACACAGATTAATGGCTAAATGGGCCAAAAAAAATATAGAACACAATATAAAGTCAAATTTACTAAGTCAACATACGCTTTTAGATACATTGGCCATGCTGGATCAAATCACTTTTTTTGTTTGTTTTCTGTTGTCTTTTACTTTGCACTTTATTTATACATTGAGTTTCTCATGTAAGAGAAACCATGTGAGGTGTAAGCCTGTGTGTTGGGTGTAATTTCACTTGACACTGTGGCCTTGTGGGGGGCACCCAGCTCCCTACAGATGACCCAAGTTGGCCCCTCTTTAGGCAAAGTAGTGTTCTGCTGATGTAAAAAAGTCATTTTCTGTATCCATTCATCTGCTAATGCACATACAGGCCATACCCAAGATTTAGCTACTGTGAATTGTGCTTCTTTCAATATGGGTGCGCCTGGATCGCTCCCGTACAGTATCTTCAACGCTCGGGAAAATATCTAGAGGGAGAATAGATGGGCCAAGTGGAGTTTCTAGTTTTTGTACTTTGAGGAACCTGCATAGTGACTTCTGTTATGGTTTTATCAATTTACACTGAAAACATTGCTGTTTTATCTCCATAGGAATGGCTGAAAAGCAGGCCCCGAATATGCATTTGTTGAGTGGAAAATGAATGAGTGACTGAGATTGAAGACTTAGCTGGGCGCCTGCACAGAGGGCAGCATCTGGCCCTGGCTGGCGCTGGGACAAAGCACACAGGCCCTCTCCGCAGGATGGTGCCTGGCCTGGCCCCAGCCCTGGTTTGCTGTGGGATGTCCCAGCCTCAGGTCCCTGCAGCTGAGACCTCAGAGCCCCTCCAAGGGAGGGACAGAGAAGGGCTGCGTCCCCGCCTCATCCTGCACTGTCACAGCCTCAGTGGCTCTGCAGGGAGGAGACCAAGCATGTCCTCTCCCATTCATGGCCCTGGACTTCCTACAGCAGAGGCCATTGCCCCGCCCAGCCCTCCTCTGAGGCTGCTGCCGCACACTGAGTTTCTGTCCGGGACCCAACCCCAACCCCCAGGCCCCCTACCCCCTGCCTACTCATGGAGCAGCATCTGGCCTCCTCAGGGTCAGGGCAGCCAGATACGTGTTTCCAGCTTCTCCCTGGGACCGCTGACCACCTGGCAGCATCACGACGGCCCTCTCTGTGAGTCCCCTCCCCTGCGCTGGAGCTGCAGAGCCAGGGAGCTGCTTCCCAGGCACAGGCCCAACCTTTGCCCCTGCCCTCCAGGTCCCTGCAGCCCCTGCCCCTGTCTCAGCCAGGCTTGGCCCCGCTCCGGCATTGGTATTTGCGGGTCCCTTCGCCCACTAGGCTCTCCTCAGCTCCTTGCAGCCCACCAGCCCTTCCTGCAGACCTGGGTGCAGGCTCCCTCCCCGGGGGAGCACCACAGTCTCTGTGCATGCTGCTGCCAGGGCTGCTCTCTTGTAGCATGGAACTGACACTGTGTGTGTGTTCATCCTTCCAGGTCATTGCGGGATCAATAAAGATACAAAGTTTTTTTTTTTTTTTTTTTTTGGCGGTACTGGGGATCGAACTCAGGACCCTGTGCTTGCTAGGCAGGCGCTTATTCCACTGAGCTATATCCCCAGCTGCGGGATCAATAAATGGCTGTGAGGCAGGTGAAAGTGCAATGAGAAAGGGTACTTGGAAGGGCGCCAAGGTTGCGCCCACAAGATGCCCTCTAATTACAAAGAGAAAACAGTTGCTTCACAGTGGAGACCGCTGGGAGGTGCCTGCTTGACTGTAGTTCTTGTCCAGATGACAGAACTGCAGACTGGTGCTGCCGAGCTCAGGCACAAGGGTGTGTGGGTGGAGGTGCAGAGCGGGGAGGCCCGCCTGCTGATCGACCACGTCTGCGTCTTGATGGGGGTGGTGGCCACATGCAACAGTGTAAATCAAATGCCACTGAGACCAAGCACTCACACCACAGACGGCCCTATCCTGGGTCTGTTATGTGCAACTGCCACCTATGATGGAAGCGCCGGGGAAACCGAGGATCTCTCCATACAGTGTCTGCAGCCTGCTGTGAAGCCCTATTTAAAAATAAACATAGAACACAAACAGCTCCGTCTCCGTCTTGCTCCCCCCACGCTCTGCTGAGGCCTCTCCAGAGCTTTACTCACCACAGCGGTGTCCGGCCCTCTGTCCACAGGGGTGCCCTCTTCTTCCGGGGTTGTTCCCAGCACCTAGGAAGGCGTCCAGCACATAGTAGGTGCTTGAGCAGGAGAGCTCTGGCCGCAGGCAGCAGAGCACGTGGTTCACGGCGAGTGTGATGGGGGCCAGGACAGTGCCTACGGTGACACAGCCATGGCCCCTTGGGGAAGCTCCCAATGCTGCAGGGTGGTGTCCTGGATGCATCACACGCCCAAGCCCACCCCTCCCTGGCTGGGCCTCGCTGTGCTCCTAAACAGCCAGCCCAGACACAAAGAAACTTTGATCCAGTTTGGGTGGCCAAGGGGCGGGTACCATGAACCCGGTTTAACCAGCTGGGAGGCTGCTTCATCCATTCAACAAATATTTATTGAGCGCCTGCAACATGGCAGGGAGCTTGAGGCAGGCGACATTACTGGCAGACAGTACTGCCCGGTTCTGAGCTAGGTTTGCCCTGGCTGGTCCTAACATCTAGCTCCTAAGTGGTGTTCAGCCTCCCCATTCTGCTGCAGAGCTGACGGCAGCAGACCCAGGGCCACAGGCCTCTCCTTGCATTTGATGGTCCCTGAACCTGGGGGCCCTCTGCAGGGTTTGGAGGCTGGAAGAGCAGGCCCGGAAGTGCCTGCTGCAGCCCTTGCTGGAAAGCTGTTCCTGCCTCAGGTGGGCCTATGGAGGCCAACTCACCTGCATGGCCAGGTGTGACTGGACTCCACCCAGGCCGCTTCTTTCATTGCTCGGTGGTTTCTGCTGGGGCACTTTCACAATGTCCTCTGCACATGTCTTTGTCCCAGGACCTCTTCTGGGAACCAGCCCAAGACAGGAACCAGGCAGAGTGCTGAGTAACTGGCCCAGGGCCACAGTCAGGAAGACGGACATTAGGCCCTGTGTCTGCTTCCTCCCTGCCATTGCACTGCTCTTCTGCCAGGGAAAGATGAGCATCCCTGTTTCCCCCAACCCACCACACACCCGAGACCACCCCACCCATGGCAGGGAAGGAGGCCAGGCAGGGTGAGCAGGGGCCACGGGTGACTGTAATTCTTGGGTCTCTCCTCAGCCTGTTGAGGAAGGCCAGCTCGACCTCATCCTCATGGCTGAGGCCACAACCGCAGACTGAGGACCTACTGGGTTCACAGAAGACCTCCAGGGGCTCTGCCCTCCAAGAGCTCTCAGGCCAGAGGAGGAAGATCAGAACCATGTGCCATGGGTGGCAACATCACTGCACAGCGCTCCACAGGGACACAGAGGGACACTGCGGCCTCCGGGAAGCTCGGCAGGCTTCCGAGAGCCGGGTCTCGGAGGGTGGAAGAGGCCTGGGAAGCATGCGGATGCCGGGCAGGAAAGCAGCAGCTGCACACCCCATAGCCCGAGGGGTGAGAGTAGGAGATCAGCTGCCTGCTCTCAGCCACCTGGAGGCACCGCCCTGGCAGTGGCCTCCTCCTGCCCCAAAGAGGTCTTGCCTCACAGCCTCCCTGGGAAAGCACTTGGGGGTGGTAAACCCCAGGCCCTGGGTCACCCTCCTGGCCCTGGGGACCTGAGCCCGCACCCCTGAACAAAGAGGTGCTGTGGCTTGGCTCGCAGGAAAGGATGAGGGCTCCAGGACCATTGTGGCCCAAGGGCACAGAGCACAGGCCCTTCCTGCCAGCAGGCCAGTGCGGACACCAGCAGTGGTGCTGGGCACCAGGGTCACTGGCACCCCTGTGTGACCACCAGCTTCCGGCTCTTCCAGGGCTCTGCAGGCCGCGTCAGGCAGCAGAGAGAACGGGTGTGATGCACTTTGAATGGAAGGGCTGGTGTGGACAGCAGGGACCGAGGCAGCTGGGACTGGGCTGGTCTAGCCGTCGCACCAGCTTTTGTGGGCCCCTGGCAAACTGCTCCTCCCTTACCTGTCATGCCGGAAGGGCATGGGCATCCCTGAACAGGCCTGGGAAGCGCTGGGTTCACTGAGGTGTTCTGACCACTCCTGGATCTGCATCCACTCCCAGCCTTGAATCCAAGCTGTGACCCAGGATCCTAACAACCCCTCCTCCATGAGAATTCAATCTCTCTGAGGTTATTGTACTACTTTTATTTTTTCTTTTGTTTTTTGAGAGAAGGTCTCACTGTGTAGCCCAGCCTGGCCTCAAACCTTCAGTGACCCTCCAGCCTCAGCCTCCCAAGTGCTGGAATTACAGGCGTGTGCCTCCACACCTGACTCTGTCTTTCATTCTACGCTTTGTGTGCTGTGAGTTTCATGAATGTATTTTAATAGAAAAACAATTTGGTGTGTTCCTTAGACCCTCATTGGTAACAGGAGATACTTACAATAACTTTACAGGCATATATTTTCCTTGCTTCTTCTCTGCAGGGGAACTGTGAGTGCCTTCCGGACACCTGAGCCCTGCGAGCCGTGGTTAACACCAGTGTCACCTGCTGCGTCCTCCAGAAATGGTCCAGTTGCAAGCAACAGGAATGGAGTCTGGGGTACAAAGCAGACAGGGCATTTGGCGGAAGCCCATGGGGCTCTGGGCTGAGCAGAGGGCAAAGGCCAGCTGTGGACAGCTGAGGAGCTGGGGTCGCGGGGTGGGGCTGCTGCACAGGGAGCCTGACAGTCACCCTCCTTCTGGGGAGAGCATGTCTCCCACCTCCTGGGGTCCTCCTGCTCTTGCTTTGGGTTTGCCTGGAAGCATTGCACATTCCTCGCTGCCACTTCCAATCCTTGCTTGTCCCAGAGCTAGAGCAGCAGGTGCCCACGGGCCCTCAATCCTGCCCTCCCCAAAGCTGCGGGAGATGGGCCCAGCTCCCCTGCCAGTCAGGCTCCTGGTGGCACGCTGAGACCTCACTGTTGGGGTCTTGGGATGGCACCCATGTTAGGCTTCCTACTGGGTCCCTGGCACCCTGTTTTGGTACCAGACCTAGGATCCCTGTCTGGGTAGCAACAGAACCCAGTGTCCCATCTGGGACCCACCAGGAAGAACAGTGCTTGAGCTATTTCTACACCATAGCTGGCTTGATTCTCCCATTGGTCCAGAAAATGGGTGAAATTATCCGCATGTTTTATGGTGGGGAGAATTAGGCTCAAGGGTCCCTGGGATGATGTTGGGTGGAGACGGGCCACCTCCAGACCCCATGATCCTCCCTGGGAGGCCGCCCCGCCCACGCCAGCCCCTCACACCCTTCATGGGGACCCAGCACCTGCTAACGCGTGCACACACCACATGCGGGAATGGAGGCAGCTCCCAAGGCTCTGCCTGTCCGCAGCAGCAGCTCTCCAGCAGCGCCCACATCGGGGTTCCCATGAGCTGTGTCAGACAGACTCCCAGGCCTGTACCAGTGTCCTCACCCCAGCTTGGGGTGGGCCTGAGACTTGGCATTTCTAACCACTTCTCCGTCCGGGTGCTGCTGGATTCCAGGATCCCACTTTGGGAACCACTGCTCTAGTGAAAGTGCCCACCATGAAAATCCAGGACTGGGCGGTCACAGTCCTGTCCCCTCAAGAGACGTGCTAGGGTGTTTCCAATGGGGATCTCGAAAACCGGGTGGCCCTATTGTGACCCTAAGGCTGTGCTAAAACCAAGCAGTCCCTATTGTCCCGGGACCTCACTCTGGGGTGTTTGTGTACTGAAGCTTCTATAGGATTCACTTTAATGGCCCCTACCTACACTCTTCGCCGCAGGGCTGGGGGCGAAGTTCAGCAGCAGGCGTAACCTCAGAGTCCTTACACCACTTCATCCTCTGTTATACTTGAAAATGTTCCTAACAAACCCAGTTGGTTTCTCGTAGAAAAGGAGGTCCTGGCTCCTGCTCAGGGGCTGTATGATCTGAAGCAGGAAGCTTCTCAGGACATCCCTGCCGTCCCATCATCAGGGGACATCATGGTTTCCACAGGCCTCGTGGAGGGGAGAGTGGGTGTAAACCGAAGCTCTCGGCTCCACCCGCCAGCGAAGTCACCATCCCCTGACTCACTCAGTTCCCATCTCCCAGCCCGGTCAGGGCAGTCACTCCTTTGCCTCCTGGGCAGGAGTGTCACCTGTACCATCAGCCCTGTCCTGGAGAAGACAGACAACAGGCCATAGCCTGGCCCCGGATGCTCTGTGGATCCCTGGCTTGAACAGAAGCTACAGTTAAGCCAGGTGTCGGCACCGGCGAGGCTGATAGGCACAGGTCCTTATAAGTCTGCCAGCTCATCATCACCTCCAAGGGTTGCCAAGCTAGAGACTGCTGGGAATGGAGGCACATGCCTGTCAGCCCAGCACCCTAGAACCCAGGGCAGGAGGGCCACATGTTCTAGCCCAGCTTGTGCAAATCAGTGACTGGTGAGACCCTGTGTCCAAGGAAAAAACTAAAGAGCTGCAGATGGAGCTCAGTGCAAAGACCTCAGGTTCGAGCCTCATTATCAGTAAAATAATAAAATAATAGTCATCATCATCATCATCAATTGCGTGTTGTTGGGCTCACCTGTAACCCCAGCTACTCAGGAGGCTGAGGGAAGTAGACTGCAAGTTAGAGTCCAACCTGGGCTACACAGTCACACCTGTCTCCAAATAAAAAACAAAATCGTAAAACAAAAAGCAAAAAGAGTGGATGACCTCACTATGGAATTTAATCCAATTAGCTTTGAGAATTAAAGACAATTAGAAAAAAATTAAATAGTTTCTTGAGAGCCAGGGCTCCATCCCCATTGGCCAGCCCCAAACCCCCTCCCCAGTGCTGGCTCCAGCTGGTCTCTGTCCTTGCCACTGCATGGTGGCACTGCCAGCCCCACTTGGGGGTCTCCAGGGACCTTTGTCTTTCTCTGCCTCTCAGCCCTGGGATGTGCTGAGTGCATCCATACCCTCATCTCAAGGCTTCAACGGAGGGCACACAGGGCAGGTATTGGCCCATTTCAAACCAGCAGAGACCCAGGATCAAGGAGGAATAAGCCCTCTGTCAAAGACCAGTTAGCCAGGTGTGGTGGCACACACCTGTGATCCCAGCACTAGGGAGGCTGAGGCAGGAGGATTGCTGGAAGTTTGAGGCCAGCTTGAGCTGCACGGTAAATTCAAGACCAGCCTAGACAACATACTGAGACCCAGTTTCAGAAAAGCAACCAAATGAACAAACAATATCCTCCCCAAGAAACCAAAGGTCAGGGGAAGACATGGTTAATGAGATGGAACACGCAAAAACCTTTCCCCTTGACAATACTGGCATAGGATGCTGCTGCTCCCTGCAGATTTTTGCCCCAAAGGAAGTGACTCGACATTATGTTGTCAGACTCAGGCATAATTACCAAGTATTATTGCCATGTGACAGCCCCTGCGGACAAGGATCCTCTTCCACCCGGCCAGTGTGAGCCTTTCCTGTGGCAGGGGAAGTGCTATATGTGCGCACACACACACACGATGGGATATGCAGCCGGGGTCAGGCTCGCGCTGTGTGCATCACCCAGCAGGACCCTGACCTCGAGTGTGCCCTTCCTGGGAAGGGCATGGCAGTGGCACACATTCGTTGGGTCCTACTGTGCACCAGAGGTGCTCTCTGCTCACCGTCAGCTTCATGCAGTAATTACCACTGTGGCCCACTAGGTGGAGCCGCCTTCGCTTGATTCAGGTACAATTTATGAATCAGCCAGTGCCGTTCGGCCTGCGGCCCTGGGATTCACACGCCAATGTCCTTTGCTCCTTAGTGTGAGTGTTCTGAGCTACAGTGTCATCCATCATTACCAGTTACAGCGGGGTCACCTACTGAAAACTGGGTTAAATAACCCTAAGCTATTGCAGGCAGATCAGGCCTGCAATCTCCCCAAGCGAGTGGATGGAGAAGGCTTAAATAAACGAAACAGTGGAAATTTCAGGGCTCCAGGAGGGACTAACTCTCTTACAGCTTCAATATTCTCTGAGTTAGCCAAAGACTTCTCTGGGAAGCCCGTAACTACTTGGTTTTCAAACAAAGGAAAAGGAAACTCAGGAAAGCATGGGAATCTCACAGGACCTTGGGAGAATTTTCCCAAGAAGTAAATTATGTCAATCAGGAGAACTGCCTTGTCTTTAGGTTGGTATGTATTGTGGAAGTGTGTGCAGTCTTCTTGTAGTTCATTGGGGCTGAAGCCAAATGTCCTCAGCTGTAGCCTTGTCAGACAAGGTGCCTAAGCTTCAGAAAACTCACAAGGCAACACAGACGGCCAATTGGTTAATACGAAATCCTACTCAGAGACACTTTGTAGTGGTCTCCAACAGTCACCATCACTCCCATTGCCAGATCTTCCTGAGCTGCAGGTCTCTGTAGCATCTGGGGATTTTAGCTTTCTTTTTTCTTTTCTTTATCTTTTTGAGACAAGGTCTCACTATGCAGTTCAGGCTGGACTGGGGCTCCCTTTGTAGCCCAAGCTGGTCTTGAACTTGCAATCATCCTCCTGCCTCAGCCTGCCGAGGGCTAGTATTACAGGCGTGCATCACCATGCCTGGCATATAACTTTCTTTTCAAGTGAACACCGTGTGGACAATACTCAGATTTAAAAGGTAAGTATTCCAAACACAGGACCTGTCAGCTGA
Organism: Dinomys branickii; assembly: GCA_004027595.1. NCBI lineage: Eukaryota > Metazoa > Chordata > Mammalia > Rodentia > Dinomyidae > Dinomys > Dinomys branickii. The sequence goes on from PVLD010006731.1 coordinate 90,590, forward strand.
TTTAAATGGAGCGTGCAGTGCTCGCTGGGGAACTACATCTGCCAGCAGAGGGAGCCCTCACACTAAAGAATTAATAGAGGAACAAGATTTCCATAGGAGCAACAGGCCTATGATTGGCTCAAATTCGAGTGTGTCGGTTAGTCTAAACTTGAGCCCCTCCACTGGTCCTAGTAATTCCTTGTGCCTCAATGAGTCAGGCGGCTCATTGGTCCAAATTCAGCTCTGCCTGCCCGGGGTTGGAATTCATGCACACTGCGGCCAGGGTAGGCGTCTTCCTGGTCGGGCCAGGGCCTGAGGGACACCTCACCTTCGCGGTGGGCGTGACGGGCCGCTGTCGCTTCTCGGAACACGGCAGGAAGAAGCAGTACAAGTTCACAGGCTCGGGAGGTCAGACGGGAGTGGAGGCCCAGCCCCTCCCTGCGCCTCGAGGCTTCAGAGAGGCCGAGCAGAGGAGCGGACACAGCCCGCGGCCCGCCGCTGCGCACTGCCAGGGTGGCACAGGAGCGGGGAGTCCCGAGGGTGGGACGCGGAGGCGCCGTCTGGGGGAGGAGTGGGCGCCGTGCCCGCTCCACGCGACCTGGCCTCCTTGTGCCGGAGCCGGAGGGCGGCGGCTGCTCGTGCAGATTCCGGCCCTGCACATCCGGCCGCGCGGGATCGGTCCTCAGCTCGGCACCTGGTTCCTGCACGGCGCTGTCCCTGTACACGGCCGAGACCACGGTCTGCCCGGAGCGCCCACGTGGGTCCCGGCACAGCACGGGGCGGTGTCTGGGCGCGGCGGAGGGCGGAGCAGGGCGCGCTCCTCCCTGGCCCAGCTTGCGGGACCACAGCTCCCTCCGCCCCTACGGCTTCAGCTGAGCTGCCGCGCCCTGAAGTCTAGGCCGCAGGACGCTCCCGGCACAGTGCGTCTCGGCCCCACTGAGAAAAAGGCCCCGGGTCGCCCCTCGTGGACCCATGGAGCACGGCACGAAGAGCCCGGGCTGCGCGCACAGGAAACGCCCAAGGAGAAGCTGCGAAGACCGTGATGCTCGCACCACCTTGAAAGCAGAAGCCAAGGACTGACAGCTGCAATACTCAATCGAGGAAGACACAGGGACACGCCTGGCAAAGGGATTGCTTTCAGTGCTGTGGGAACCCTCGGCAGGCAGAACGCAGGTCACAGGCCCCCTGAGTTCTCGCGCTGCCCTCTGGCTTGACGTGTGTGGGGCGCAGACACTCCCCACGCCACACATGTACACCCACTTCCGGGTGCCGACATTGCATTGCTTGAGAGAAAGTGGCTCCTGTGGAGTGCGGATTCGGAGACAAGGGCTTGCGCGGAGACCGGGTCCTACCGGGCTAGCGATGTGGGCTGAGCTCTATGGCCCGGAGCAGCCTGGGCGGTCAGTTGCTACCCCAGGCGCTAGTGGGTCCTGGCCGCAGATGCGGTCACTGAGCACACTTCGCATCATTCCAGTTGTGAGTTCTGTGCTCAGCTGAAAGAGCTGCAAGGGCGCAGTGCCGGGCGGCCGGGAGCTTCTCCTCAGCCAGGGGACACTTCCCTCTCACCACTTCTTCCTTCCTCTCCCCACCAAAGATCTTTCCTTTCGCAGTTTTGTGCTGCACTGTCCTGGAAGGTAACCCCGAGTTGGGAATGGGCTTCAGTCCTGTCACCTCCCTCTCACCACCAGCTCATGGCCAGGGCAGCCTGGCTTCCTCTCACTGCATGGCTGACCAGCTTCATCTCTCGCTCCGTCCCTGTGCCCAACCGGTCCCTGTGCCCCATGGAAGGGTCTGGGGATCAGCCATGGCCCCTGGCACTAAGGACCCCCTTCCCTCCACCCTGATGCCAGTCTCTGCTGCATGCACGTATCAGGTCCTGACACCACAGAACCTTCCTCTGTGTCCTGAAAAGGGACAGGAGCCATCCGTTAAAGCCCCAGGCTGGTGAACGATCATCCCATAAACTGCCCCCACTCCATTCTCCTAGCGTAGCCACTGACATCCGCCTCTCCTGACTGAAACACTGTTCACAGCTGGGACAGAGGAGCGAATTTTCAATGTTATTTCACTTAGAGCTCATTTAAGTAGAAAAACAGTTGGGGCAATATAAAATCTGTGTTAAACTTGTTAAGCTTTTGCAGCATTACAGTTTCTTACAGTTTGTTAGCTGTGTGCAAGATTACTTTTATGTAATTCCACGCTGCTTGTAGATTATAAAATGTGCCTATTAGAAAGTGTGGGACATCCTATGTGGCTTGCACTCTATTCCTATGGCCCAGGCTTGGCTCTAGGGGTGACCGCTGAGTGAGGGCAAGGACACAGGCAGAACCACCTGAATGACACACCCAGTCCCATGGTGGACAAAGGCCAGACTCACGAAAATACAGCAGGAGAATCAAGGAGATGACAGCAGGGAGAGTGAGAAGGAGAGAGAGGAGGACAGGTTCCTAGCAGGCGTTACAGGCATCGGCACCTGATCTCAGCTTGCAGCTTTCTTTGACTATTTTGAAAGAAACAAACAACAAATGGAAGTTTGAACAGTGACTTATGGTTAAACATGAAAACTAGTACGAATTTTTACTTGGTAGAACAAAAGTGAAGCCCAGCAAACATTTGAAAGACGCCTATGCCCAAAAGCCTTTCTAAATAGTCAAGAAAAATCATTCTTGAGAAGAATGTGATTTCCATTGCACTTTCTGTGTTACAGGTCATCAAAGAATACAGTATTCATGAGCTCCTCAGAACCACCTGAGTCCATAGTGAAACTCTCCTACAGACAAAATTCTGCCCAGAGAAATGGTATGTAACTGGGCTATGGTTGGCTGGGTAGAAATAACATTTCAAGTGGCAGGTATTGAGTTGTTGAAAGATGTCTTGTAGGGCCAGCACCGAGAAACCAATTATTAGACGCTTGTCAAATGAAGGAGTCCACAGGGGTCAAAAACGTTCCTTAGGGAAGTGTGAAATAGATGATCCACCCTCAATTCCACAATACTCGAGTCCAGCACAAAGAACTAACTTTTTTTTTTGAGACAATGTACTACATCTAATAAATATACCTGAACATGTAGAGTAAAACTACTATGAGGTTTCTCAAATATAGGTGACTAAAGGTATACATATATTCTTAGGATAATTTGAAACATAAACTATGTCACACTTCCTAAATACTATATCACACTTCCTAAATACTGTCTAACACTTTCTAAATACTAAACATTACTTCCTAAATACTGTATCACACTTCCTAAATAGCATTTAACAATTTCTAAATACTATATGACACCTCCTAACTACTATATAATACTTCCTAAATACTATATCACACTTCGTAAATACTATATCACACTTCTTAAATAGTATATAACACTTCCTAAATCCTATGTAACACTTCCTAAATAATATATCACACTTCCTAAATACTAAAGAAAATATACAGCACCAGGGACACAAAAATGCTGAGAAATATACCGTGGCTGGTATGCTGTTTTAGACCCCGACGGAGGTTCTCTGATGACCAGTCAACTTAAATGAGCAGCATCTCTCTTGGTTCCTGCAGGAGGGACCTGAGAGAGGGAGAAAGGAGAGGACAGTCCTGCTCACAGGAGCCTGGAGGGGCGGCTCAGTGCTGACAGAGACCTGAGGCCGCCTGGGCTCCTGGGGAGAGAGCGCTGAGGGCTGGGGCTCTGCTGCCTGGAGGAAGGTGACACCACAGGGGAGAGGAAATGCACCTCATCTTGCGGTCTAGCCTCTGCTGCAGGACACAGCACCTGGGCTGCCCCACCCGCAGCCCATGACACAGCCGCTGTGCCCATGATGCTCTCTGTGGGTAGCACAGCGGGGGTTTTGCACAGCTCTCGGGTAGAGGTGATCTTAGCGTCAGTGCTGCACACTGAGAGAGAGACTGCTGCGGGCAGGAGAGGGCACTTCCCAGAGAAACACAGCTTCTGGTGACGCTGCCCCCAGGGGGAGGCTCATGAGTGCATGAGACAAGGAGCAACTGCTGGAGCGGCCGGAGCTGGATACTGGTCATATGCGTGAGGGCAGGACAGAACCAGAGCACCTCAAGCTGTCAGGCTACCTCAGTCTTCAGAAAACATCCTTCCTGGAAGCTTTCAGTCATTAATCACTAGGCAACATGGCCTCTCATGCTAACTGCAAGGGTATAAATAAACGCCCCTACTATGGTGGTTCAGCCCTGTCGCCCTCTGAGGTAAAGAGGCCACTCCACCTGACCCCAGCTCTTACCTCTTGTCTTTATTTCCTTGTAGCCACCACCGTCCTTCCCGGGGTCCACTGAGAGACCAACGAGTTCCTTACAAGCAGCCACACAGGACTCCTGCAGTGGTGGAGAGCAGGGTGTATGGTGCTGGGGGCGGTGATCAGGGATAAGTTCATTCAGGTGCCACACATGGCCTCACCTCTGTACCAGAATCCCGAGGGTCTGGGAGTCCTCAGGCCATTTTCTCTTGGCCAAACCGTGGTTTTCTTTTGATCATCATCTGTTTCAGGGCAGTAGCTGCATCGGGAGGCTGGGGGCCTGAATCCCATTGGTGATATCATCTGAGTCTTGAGCCCAACACTCTCCTCCTTGGGAGGGTTCTTTGCTCCAAAGGAAGCATCCAAATCCTCTGAAACACAATTGGCAGTGTTATGGTTGATACATTGTGTCAACTTGGGGAGTCTAGAGGTTTAGCTGAGTGACTCAGAAGGAAGCTGAGGTGCTTACTTTGTACACATCCTGAGCCTGTGGAAGAGGAGGGCATGGAGACTGTGTGAGAGCTACACGCCCCCTGTGTGGGGGTAGGCTGTTTACAATGTAACGGAAGAGAAGAGGCTGCTTGCAGCCATTCCTCCCTTTTTGCTGGTTGTTTTTGCTGTGCTCTGCTGTGATGAACGTTTGCCCTCTGCCATGTGACACTCTGCCTCTGAGCCAGCCAAGTATGGATTGAAACCTCCACAAACTGTAAGCTAAATAAACCTTTTATTCCTTCCTTAACTTTGGGTGTTGGGTATTTTGTCTCAGCAACGAGAGAAAAGTAACCAAGACACACAGACACAGGACACTGTCATCCAGGCCCTTACTGTGCCCCATGCTTCCACCCAAGAGTGTCAGCAAAGAAAAGCATTTTGGACAAGGGGACCAAAGGACGGATGAGGTCTACAGAGGCTGGTATTCGCCTTGTTAGTGATGTTTCCTACATAAGCAGTAATGAGGAGATTGCAGGGAGGGGAAGTACACCCAGTTTAAGATCATGCAAGAAAAGGAAAATTGCAACAATCTCACAGGGAGACAAGCAAAGATCAGGAAGTCACAGTGCTAATGCAGTATGCTTTTGGAGGAAAAGGGGAGAAAATCAAGAAAAAGTCTAGGCAGAACCTTGGGAGAGGAGAAGGAGGACGCCCAGTTGTGGGAAGACACACTGCGGGGCTCAGGAAGCAGCCTGCTCTCCGCACTGTGTGCACGAAGGCTGTCAGAGACAGGGCTGGGCTCAGGATGTGCACTGGGCCTGAACACCTGCTGTACTCAGAGGCAAGAGTCATGGTGATCACTTGTTACCCACCAGGAAGATACAGGCATTTGACTTTCCATACTCAAAGCTTTGCCTGTGCTGCTCCTATGGAATCTGACTTTAACATTAGGCAAATAACAATAGCCTAAAAAAGTCTGTGTGGATCAGGTATGTGCAAGCTCTAGGCCATGGTGAGCCACACCTGCTGTACACTTTGTTTCACATCCTCAGATACAGCAACTGAGAGGTCAGTATCTAAGAAAATGCACAACTGGCCAGGCAGAATCCGTGACTTGCAGGTCATAACCTGAGGCTGTGTGAACTCCAGGTTCCCACGGGCTCACCTCACGCTACTAGACAATCTTGATTTCCAGTCTGGCCCTGAGAGTGCAGAGAGGCCCCTGTCTCTTGCCCCCACTATGCCCAGGAATCCGCATAGATGGGAGACTCTGACCTTTTCTTCCTAACTGGCAAGATCAGCCAGCATTTCAGCATTGGTGTGGACTGTGGTTTTACATGGGGCTGTGCGCCCCATTCTGGACTGTGGTTTCCAGAAAGCAGAAGGAAGGCTCAGGGTGGCTTTGCCAACTCCATGGTCAAGGCACTGACCCAGCTGAGTTCCCACACAGTGGTTCCTGGTGACGAGGAGCCCAGGGTCCATCGAGGCAGAGGGGCTCAAGGCTCCACTGGAAAGCCCTTGGGGACAAGATGCCTTGGGGGGCCTTAAGAAAGAGGATTCAGGACAAACAATTGCACTTTTTCCTCTGCTGAGCATCCCTATCTCACAGCCCACCTGGGGGGACACCACGGGGTGACCCAGGCACATAGGGAAACACTGTGTGCTCTAGGTGATGTCCTGTTCTGTGCGGAGCACGAGGGTTTTGCAAGGACAGGAGGGCATATCCAGCACCCCTCTTCCCAACCACAGGCCTCTCTCCTAGAGAGACAGTGCACAGAGTATGCCAGGCCCAGGACAGAGTGGGCGGCTCTCTCTCCACAGGAACGAAAGTACATGGAAAGCCAGGGCCTCACGGCCTGGGCCCCGGGAAAAGGAGGAGGCGGTGACTGTGGACCAGGCCACGGGTCAGGGCTCCTTTCCTGGGCCCGGCACCGGGGGACCTCGCTGTTGTCTCAGGTGTCCCCCCTCACACGCATCCACGCAGTGCGCTGCATATGGAATGACCGCAGCTGGGAGCAGGGCAGTGGAGGAGCCTGTCCTTAGGGCAGGTGCTGGGGAACTGGGGTTCACGTCTCTCCAGAGAGGGCGCCGAGGGGGCCCCTTACATGGGCTGTGCGCCCCTCGTGGAAATCAGTTCTGCTTCCACTGGGAGGAGAGTGGCTCTCTCCCAGAGGGTAGAGGAAAGGCTGTGCAAGTGCCCTAAGTGGGGGAGGGGCCAGCAGGGCCTGCTGTGCACCGTGCTGGGCCTTTCTCCTTCCCCCGCACATCCTCCTCCCACCAAGGCTTTTCCCCCTGTCCTTACAATGTCCTTCAGGTGTCTGTCCTGCCTCATCCTCCTCGGAGCACCAGATCAGACTCTCCTGACTCTGCTTGGATTTACGCTTTCTTTCCATAGTTCTCTGGTTGTTTTTTTTTTTTAATGTCTTTTTGAGACAGTCTCTCTATGCAGTTCAGGCTGGCCTCGAACTCATTTTGTACCACACGTTGCCCTGGAATCGCAAGGATCCTCCTGCCTCGGTCTCCCAAGTGCTGGGATTACCGGTGTGTGCCACCACGCCCAGCCACAGCTCTGTGCTTTGTATCCTCTGTAAAAACAATATCCTCTGGGGAAAATTTTTTTCCTTTTATTTTTAAATTTTCCAGATCAACAGATGCACTATGTCGCCCTGTCTGTCAAATGACCCTCTTGCCTCAGCCTTCTGAGCAGCTCTGCTTCAG
>PVLD010006732.1:0-44314 GCA_004027595.1 Dinomys branickii
TGCATGTCTGTATATGGGTCCATACATCTACAATTCGAAGATATCAATGGATAAAGCAACAACTACTGTTGAGACCATATCACCTTGTCTATAGATTAGTTGTGATTGTACTATTTTCTATGATAATGGGTGTCTGTTTGTCAATATGTTTTTGTACTTTTATGTTTCTAAAATAAAAAAAATAAAAAAAAAAGAAAAGTAAAAATAGGCCTTGGCCTCTAAGGTGCTCATAGCATGTGGGACATGGGGTGGGACAAGCAGCATGCAAAGACAACTTGTGCTGTAGGGTCAGTGCCAAACAGATACAACACAGCTCCACCTGAAATTAGCTGATCGGGGGACAGTGACGATTCAGAGAGGGGCACAATGCTGAGCCCGCACTCCAGAATCTCACAGTTCAGTGAGTCGCATATCCAAAGTACCATATTCATTCAAGAAATACTTTTCATGCTGGCCGCATTCCAGACACTCTGCTGGGCACTTAGAATATAATTGTAAACAAGGGAGATAAGGTAGACATCTTTGTGGAGTTCAGAGTCTGGTGGGTCAGGCAGATGTGTCCACAATGCAACCAGTAATCCCTCCATCCAACTGTCCTACCATTCCTGTGTTCAATCATCTGTCTAGTCAAAGAACATGGAGAGAACATCTGCTGCCACTGCCACTGTACCAGGTCCTGGGTACACACTTCTAGGAACACAGAGCCCAGGGCCTAACCCTCATGGAAATTAGCTGCCAGCAGAGTGGTGGTCAGGCTGTGATCTGACCAGCAGAGTTCAGCTGGCCAGCACAGGGGAGGTCCTGCAAATGAGGTAGAGCTCATGGAGAGCCCTGAGGTCAGGTTGGAGCCTTCCCAGGTCAGAGAGAAATCTACCATTGCTCCCTGACCCTAAGCCCCTTCCTGGAACTCTTCAGAACTCAGCAAGGTAAACAGCAATGTTCTTAGGCTCTAGGCTGTAGCCACACAACGGGAAGACCTTCTAGATCACCATGAAGTGCTCCTTCTTGACATCAGCTACGCTATTTCCTCACTATTGCTGAAGTACAGGCAGCCTCTTCCATCTACAGCAAAGCATCTTCCCAGTGAGAAAACCTGGCACAAAACCTGAACATTGACCCATACATCTAATTTTGGCCTCTTCCTTATTGTTGCTGCTCACTGCCACCAAAGGGCACAGCTGGGACTTTCTGGGAACAACTCGAGCTCAGAGAAAAACAGGAAGAAGATATGGGAGCCAGTGAAGATGCTCAGGAAGTGTCCGCTGTCTGCCCAGATCAAGGAGGACCTCCTTGTCAATGTTCTTATTAGCAGTGTGTGGGGGTGGGTAGGGAAGTAGGGACTGAGTGCCAGGCACAATTTGATTTGGCTTGTGACATCATCACAGGACACTTTCTCTGTGCCAGCTACCTTGGAAGGCCCTGAGCCAACCACAGTGAAGAGGGTTGTTACGGGCTTGGAAGGGAATGCCTTCTAAGGGGACACGGAAAGCAAACAGGCCTTGTGCTCTAGTGGAGGAGCATGCAGACAAGCAAAGAAAATACGTACCCATAGTGCTCCATGCAATTGCCGAGGCACAAGCGGCAACAGAAGTGGCAATGGAAGACATTTAGGGCATAAAATATCCAACTCTTGTGATGGATGGAGGGGCAGGGATGGAATAAGTGTTAAGGAAGTGAAGAAACACAGGATTCTCTTCCCATATCTACCATTCATACTCCCTTGCCCCATGGCCCTTCCCCTCCCTGGTTTCAGTTTCTACCTCTGTTCAGTGTGGGGATCCACCCAGGTGTCCCCTTATGTTCTGCTTTTGCAACAGTGTGACCCTTCAGGTCTCTATTATTCTTCATTATTGCTACCATTTTTCAGCACCTACTCTGTCTTGGCTGGTGCTGAGCACTTGAAAATACCTTTTAGCATAGTTTTCCCAACTACCCCGTGCTAAAGGCATTATTGTCCCCATTTAAAACGAGGAAACTGAGGCTCAGACAGAGTACTCTTCAGTGAAAAGCTCCATGCAACAAGATCACAAAATCCTTGGTAACGGCCCCTGGGCAACTTTGTTCTGTGGAATAAGCTCAAAAGAGAGAGCTTTCCCTCTAGGCTGGGCTCCAGTTACAGGAGACAGCATCCCCGAGAGTGAGTAAGATTTCCTATTTTGTTTGAATCCCTGGGGAGTGACAGAACTTGACCAAGCTCCTGCCTGGAGGTATGTGACTGAGTAAGAGGAAGGTTTAAACTTAGGGACAGACCTCTGATTGGGGGAAAGGGTTATGTAAGGTCACATGCAAAGCCAAAGGTTGCATGCAGGGTGATGGGTCTTATCTGCTGTCCACTGATCCCTAAGACCTAACTTAAGCCCCAGGGGAGAATTCTGCCCCTTACCTTTGCCAAGCAACCTCCACTACCATCCTATTAAGGCAACAATTAGGGAGACAGCAGAGGCTTCCGCTCCATCTAGGTTACTATTTTCTCATTAGGAGCAGAGCTGACCAGCCAGTGAGCACCAGCAGCCCAATGCATGGAGGAAGGCACAGGAAGGCATGCTCCCAGATCCGCGGCACATGGGGAAGTGGCCAGCACAGGAAGGTTCGAGTGGGCAACGCTGGGTGGAAAGCACAGGCTCTTACCTACTAGGCTCAAGGAATGCTTGGCACAATGTGGAGAATCAGGCAGAGAAAACAGCTTGTTGGGTGCTAGAAGCCTCCTAAATTCCCCCTCACCATCCGCTAGGCCTAGTTGGATGCTCAACTTTGGGTAAAGATACTCAGTGGTTTCCTAGGACTTGTGGGGAAGCCATCAGCAAGAGAGAACACTCTCCAAAGAGGGAGGCCAGAAAGGGGATGACAGCTCTGCCTGGAGGAGGTGAGGCAGGAAGTAACCAAGGTGATCCTGGCCAGGGAGGAGACTTTCAGAGGGTGAAGCTGAAGGAGGAGGTGGTCCTGGAGCCCCTAGAGCAGTGGTACGGAACCTATGGCACATGTGCCACAGCCAGGTATTTGTCAGCATTGAAAGCTCTAAAAGGTTCAGCATAACTACCCTATAGGTCTGGTCTTAAATATTTTACATTAAATGAAAGCAAGAGGCAGGGCTCTGAGATCTGCAAGAACATAGAGGATTTAAAGCATTAAAAGAATCCACCATGAGGTGCAGGTTTTAGTTCCCCTCCCCCCAGTCTCTGGTTGGAGCAGGAAAGAGGTGACATGCAGACCCTTTCTTCTCTGTCCTGGATCCCTAACATGCCAGTTGGAATCTGGGGCCCTCCAGTCTGGAGCCCAGTTTTCCTCTAGTTCAAGCGGAAATGACTCACTTGCCCCCCACCCCCTTTTATTCTCCCCAGAGGTAAGGGAGGCACCTACTGCTGCATGTTAGACAGGAGGGGAGCTATGCACAGCCCCACTCAGGCTCATGGGAAGCTCCGGCCTGAGGAGGAGGGTAGTTTGGGGGGAATGAGAAACCATAGTGCCCTTAGGGCGGGGATGCTAGTTTAGCAATCCTAAGGGCTTGTCAGTCTGAGCCACCACTGCCCCATGGGACACAAAGCAGAGTGGGGAACAAGCCCAGCTCCAGCTGTCTGTCTCCAAACAAGGTCTGGTTGGAGAACGAGGAAGGATGATGACCCTCAGACACCAGTGCCAGTACTGTGTGGACAGGAAAGTGCCCTAGAGGAGGTACCTATGTCCCTGACTTTCATAGATCCTCCATGTGATAGGATTTTGAAAAATGCAGGAGAGAAAAGATACTTCCACCTCCAGGACAGGAATAACAGGTGTGGAGATCCAGAGACAGCAATGGGAGATGCAGCCATCAAACGGCAGAGGGCAGAATCAGCAGGGGCAGGAAGAGGAGGCTGCAGCCAGACTGAGAAGGGTCTCCAGTGCCAGGGTCAGGCTTTGGAGAGGGAGGGGCCCTCTTCAAAAAAGGAGGCCAGCTGGGCCAGGGCAGGTTCTCAGGAGAACCTCTCCCTCTCATTCCCCCTTAGGGCCCATCTGCTGTAGCTAATTTCACTCTCCAAGCCCCAGAGTTGGGGCTCAATGTACCCCAGTTCCTCATGCACAGCACCCCCACCACACACACACACACACACACACACACACACACAGTCAGCCCCTGCTCCAGCCAGGATCACTAACCGAGGCAGAAGTACCTGCCTGCCTCAGGTCCAGAAACAGAGAACGAATGGCTGGATCTGCAGAACGGGTGGGACTATTGGAGATGTTGGGGTGCCCCTGTCTACATAGAAGTAGACAAACAGGGCAGAGAGAGAGAGAGGGAGGGAGAGAGAGAGAGAGAGGGAGTTGCCAGTCACTCAGCTAGTACACAGCCTGGTGGCCCTCTAACTGCTACCATAACAACCCTAGTGGTTCTGCCCTCAGGAAGAGGGGGGCTACACATCCATGGCCTGATGAGCTCTGGGGTGTTCTGGACTTTTCTTCCTTGCTGGGCTTTGATGCTGCCTGCACAGCCAGCCTTGAGCCTCCTGCCTGAAGGGGTCTCAGCTTGCCTGGAGGGCAGGCTCTGCACTTCGGTTCTGCGGGTTGGAGGCACTTCTACCACCGTCAAGGAGTCCCTGGCCTCTCCTTCCCCATAGGAAGACCAAGGGCAATGTGTGTCTTTATGAACAAAGAACAGCTTTTCTTTTCAGTTTCCTAAGGACTCCCTGTTCCCCCTCATCCACACTGTTCATGGGACTCACTGGGGAGAAGGGAAGAGGTTGGGTGTGAAGAAAAAAGCGGTCCTCTCCTCACTGCGGAGTCCCCACCTATCCTCAGGAGCCTCGGGCCTCTAGGGCTGCAAGGGTCCCCTGAATTGAAGGCACAGAAACAGAGCCTGGATTTCAACCCGCAGCCCCGCCCATGCTCAGGAAACCTCTAAATCAGACAAGCCGCAGGAAGCAACCCGAGCAATGGCGCTTATTGCGCTCTTATCATCCTTCTGCTTCCTCTCATTTTCCTCCTGGAGCCAGAAATTCAACCCTAAACCTCAGGCCAGGAAAAAGCCCCTGAGAGGGACCAGAAGCAGAGCAGTCTCGAGGCCGCGGATCCGACCTTTGCGCTCCACCGCCGCCCACCTGCTCCAGCACCCAACCTCCCTGCTGCTGCCCAAGCGACTGGGTCAAGTTTCCAGACTTAAAACGAAGTCGTTTATTTCAATTTTGCTTTCACATTATGTTCCAATACAATCAAAACTCCTGGACGAACCTCTTCAAGAAAAGTCCTGCGAATGAGTGGGACCACAGGTCCAGGGTGCCAGGTCAATGGCAGGCAACTGGGGATTCGGAGGCGTTGGTATAAAACGTATGCGGCGGGAGTTGCAGAGCAGACGAGGGTTGGGGACATCCAGGAGCAGAAGGCGCGGGGAAGCTGCCACTTGGAGCAGGCTGGTTTTGGGTCTTTGAATGGGGATGATTCCGAGGCATCTGGAATCCAAAAAACCCAAACTTCGCTCCCGAGCCAGGCCCCATTTCTTAGGTTTGGGCCAAACAAACCAGGGCGCACAGGCGAAGCAGGCCAGCTGAGGCCTGGTGCAGGTGGGAGCTCCAACCAGCTTCACATCAGCCTTGGCGCCGGGCCTTTCTGGTGGCATTCTCTTGCCTCCTGTCTCCCTGAACCTCATCCTGGGCACCCTCGGTCCCCAGCTTCACCTTTGAAGCCTGGGAAGACGTGGAGTTCAGAAAGCTGTTTCAGAAAAATAAAAGTCCCACTTTGACTTTATTGGATTAAAGCAAAATTAAATCTTGGCTATTCACATATATGGTACAGAGGATGAGGAAGCATTCAGAAGACCCTCCTGGGCAGTTAGCGGCCACAGAGCACGAGGGTGCTGACAAGCATGAGAACACCAAGCAGCCTTAGACTCACGACCACTCCGAACAGGACACAGAAATACAGGATCACGGCCAGTTTCCACTGGGCAGAGTTCTTCGTGTATAAACGATATATATTTATGTATATTTTAAACCAATCACCAGCGAGGTGAGTCCTTTCTCAACTAATAGGCAGCTGAGGATACAACGTATCTTCAGCTAATTAACCCGAAGTGTTTTAAGAAGAGCAATACTTGTCAGATTAAAACTACTTTCCCCATTCAGAAACAAAAACAGAAAATAAAATAAAAACCTCATCCCCTCTCCAAACTAAAAAAGGAGAGGAAAATATTAGATTTCAGTAACGGGGATTTCAGGGGGGGGGACAGGGAAAATATTTCACATTATATAGTTAAATACAAAGTTTCTTTTAAATAAATCGCTGGGAACATGAACATGGGAAGAAGAAACAATGACAAGGCAGTCTCTTTTCTTGATTACTGCAACTGGACTGGGGGAGGCGAGTTTATTTTTGGAAACGGGAGTGCGCAGAGCTAAGCGGAATTTGCTTCTAACAAGGAAACACACCAAGTTGTCCAACCGCCGCCGGTGCGCACACGATGAGGACTAGGAACGAACGTGTGGGAAGTTTCAAGTGGTGCCACTTTCTCGCCTTCTTAATTTCAGCTTGTCTGTCTCTCCCCCTCCTGCCTTCGCCCTCTCCCGGCCTCCATCCTGGTTAGGAGCCAGTCAGAGGGGAAACACGAGGAATCCGGAGAAGGTCGAGTACTTCCAGCCCCCCATTAAGTTCCCCCGCTCCAGCTTGAGGTATGCTCGGTCGCCTTTCTCCATTTGGATCAGGACTCCGTTGCTGGCGGCCTCCCTGGTCACGTCCTGGTCCCCAGCGAAGGCTGAAATCACCGGCCACCCATTTAACATGAGGCTCACCTGGGAAAGAGAAAGATCTGATTTAGAAGAGACACAACCTAGGTGGGGGCGCAGGGACGCGCGCCTCCACGCTAGGCGCACCGCTTACTAGGCATCACCGAGGAGTCGGTGGGAGGAAGCGGGTATTTGCAGCTTACTGCTGAAGGTCCCATGCGGACCAGAGGCAAAAGTATTTGGGTGAGAGGAAACGTCTGCTCCCAACGCGGGAGTCGTCTTCGTCTCAGTTTCTCAACTGCGCGCGCCTAGAGAACCGAACTGTGCATTATCCAGTTTAGCGAATCGAAGGTGGCTCTAGCGCCGGGAGACCTTCCGCTTCTCTCCTGCTTCCCCCAACCCCAAAGAGAAACTCAGGCAACTTTGCTCCTAAAAAAACCAAAATCAAGCAATAGAACTCGGTCCCTCCCGACCCTTGCTGCTGGGACGCGATGGAGACGTCTGGAGAAGCTTAGCAAGGCTTTCGCCTGATCAGAAAGCGCGTATGGAGGTGCGCACGGCTACATCTCCAAAACGCTGGCTCCATCCCCGCCCAGCTCCAGCTTGCGCCCGCTGCAGCCTGCTTTGCCCTTGCGGTGGCTTCGCCAGCCCAGAGCCAGGTCACTGTCCTCGGGAGCGCTTTCAGCTTCTGTCTGTGCTCAGAGGACACCTGGGCATCTTTGGGGACCCGAAAGCAGAGAGTGCTGTCTGGGACGAGGAAGGAGCTGGAGGAGTGGCACTGTGCATCCTCCTTTCTCTCTCCGCCCTTCGTCCTCCAAGGCTCTAAGCTGCTAGTTAAAAAAACCGCAATCACCCATAAAGAGACGCCCCCTGCCAAGCCGCCAGATTAGAGGAACGGACCCTGTCCCACCCCGGGGCTGAAGGCAGGAGGACAAGCCGCCTATTAGCCCCGGTGCTGCGGAAAGGGATTGAGGGTACTGGTGGTGACGGCGACAGCCCTCGGCAGCTCACGGAAGAGAGGGCTGTCTGTGTGGCTACAGGCAGCTGTCACCGAAAGTCCCCGGAGTCCCCTAGGAAAGCCAGGGAACCTCTTCCAAGGGGCCCAGAAGGAGGAAGCAGAAAACGCTTTGTGGGGACAGAGATGGGTCCCCAGAGCCAGCGACTGAGAAAGCAAGGGCCCGTTCGAGCGGCCGAACGGCGAGGCTCTATCTGTCCCTTGGAGCTACCCAGGCACAAGCAGCCGCCACCTCTGTCCCCCACCTTCACAGAGCCCGCGCACCCCGCGGCTAGCAGTCCCCTGCGGGGGCCTGGGCCTGGCCCGAGGCGGCAGCTGACCTGAATGGTCTGTCTGTTGTAGACTTTTACCACGTGGAAGTTAAAACTGTAGATCCCTTTGCGCGGGGCGATGAAAGTGCTGCGTTCGGAATCAAAGTTGTTCCCGATGTTCACTAGCACCTATGTGGAGACGGGAACGAAGGGAGGAGACCTGAGTGAGTCCCCGCTGCTGTCCCCGCGCCTCAGCGGAGCCCTTGCAGATCCCGGGCATCCGTCTTTCCCGCTGCTCCCCCTCCCGCACCCCAGATTCATTGTGCACCCCGAGGAAAGTGCGCTCACCTGGTCGAAGTAGATGATCATGGTGCGGTTACTCATTTCGGACGGCTCGTGGTTGGTGCTCCGGATGGCAGAGAACGCCACCTTGGCGCTGCCGGAGCGCACGGAGATACCCAGGGCCGTGCCCGTGGGGTCGGAGGTGGGGTTAGAGTCGCACACCACCAGGCACTTGCCCTCCAGCACGATGGGCTCCGTCTCATTCTGCGCGCGGGCCGGGCCTGCCAGCCACGCAGCGCCCAGCAGCAGCAGCTCCACGACGCCCCGCATCGCGCCGCCGGCGCCCACCCCGCCCCCCGCCCCGGGGGCTGTCCGCGCCAGCCGCCCCCCGCCCCAGCCCCTCTCCGAAGCCTCCTCCTCAGCTCGGGGCGCAGCTTCGCGACGCCTTCCGGTCACTCCTGCTGTCCCTCACGCTCCGAGAGGAGCGTCCCCCGCGGGATGCTCCGGGAGCCCCGCCCGAGCCTCAGGGGTGCAGCGGCTGCCCAGCCGCACTTGGATGCATAGCCGCTGCTGCCGTTGCCTCCTGCCCGCACCCACCGCCGCTGCCGCCGCCGCTCTGAATTATTGATGCAGCGGACGCTGCAGCCGGAGCGGGGCGGAGAGCGCGCGCCGGGCACAAAGGCGCGGACCGCGGCCTCGCCCCGCCTCCGCGGCCAGGCCCCGCCTCCCTCCGCATCCCCGCCCATTTCCCCGCCCATATCCCGCCCTCCAGCCAATCCTGGCGCGCCGCGCTCTCTGCCGGACCAATGGCGGCGCTGTCCGCGCGCGGCCACCTGACCCTGGGCGCCGTTGTTATTAGGCGCGGCGAGGCGGGCGGTGCGCGGTAGCAGGGTTGGGTTCTGGCCCGGAGTCGACAGAGGGAGCGAGGGCAGGGAGCGCGCCCGCGCGTGCACGCGCGCTTGCGCCGGGTTCGTTTCGCCGTGGCCGCCCGTTAGCCAGCCTCACGCCTCGTGCCGGGCCCCGCTCGGCTTCCTCGGCCCTTCATGCGCGCCTCCCGCGCCGGCCCTCAGGTAGGCGGCAGCGCGCGTCAGGGCCGCGAGCAGAATGCAGCGGGCAGAGCGGCGCGCGTGGGAGCACGGGGTGGAAGGGGAGCGCCCCCTTGCGGGCGTGGGGAGCGGGGCGGCCGCGCGTGCTGGGCCTGGGTGCTGGGCGCGCGCGTGGGACGGGGCCGCGCTGAGGCTCCGGGTGGCGCAAGTGGCGCGGTGGAGACCCGGCCCGGCTCAGACGCCCGCAAGTATCCAGGGTGTGCACCGCCCTTTACCCGGCCGCGGCCGTGAGGACTGAGGTAGACCTCTCGCCCTCCTGCGCCTATTCGAAGCGCAGGCTCCGGGAGCCTGATGAGCCTTCCTTCCTTTATTCATTCATTCACTCACTCAGTCACTTACTCGCGGTTGATCATGTAAAGGGCCTAGCCCTGGGCTGGGCGCTAAAGATGCGGTGGTGGCAAAGGGGAAAGGTCCCTCACAGACCAGTGTGCGAGGCGGTAATAAGTACAGGAGCGTCACACTCAGGCTCCCTTACGTACTACTGCTTTTCTCTTTTGTATTTGAACTATTTTGCATCCATACTTTTACATACTCTGAGCCTTTTCTGCATGCTTTATGTCCCACAGTCCCTGTACATCATTGCCTGGAGTATAGACACCATATACTGTGACTTGTGGGTGATCTTTCCAGGTTACTCTGACACACACGCGTATTTACAAACGCGCAAGTCAAAATTCAGCGCCCGAGAAAATGATGGAACGATTGAGACGGAGGCTGGAGGAGATGGTCGGAGGAAGGGGGCCTGCCAGCCTGGGTACTGGAAGGCAGGGAGCTAAAGAATGAGCGCGGCCAGCGGATCTGTCAGGGTCAAATCCAAAGCAAGGCACTGGCTCTGGACCCTGGCAGAGGCCGGCCAGGACGCTGCCTGTCGGACTCCTGGTGCTCTGGTCGCTGCCTAGCGACACTGAAGCTGCGGTGTCCGGCCTGGCGATAGCATTTGACAGGAGGGGCGTAGCGCGGACCTGGAGAGCTGGACAGGCGCAGCGGGAGTGATCTGAGCTGCTGGAGCTGCGGGAGCTTCGGGTACCTTCCCACCACATGGCCTCATGGGCGGGCTCACAGAGGGCGAGTTCTCCCTCCCCCTAGGATCCTCTGCCCAAGCTGGTCCTGGAATCTCCAGCAGCGTGCCTCTGCTGCTGTTCTCCTTTGTTTCTTCTAGACTTGATAGGAAACCCCGTCTCTGACCACCCACCTTCATTCTGAGGCCTACTGGGCCACTGAGTGCGCAGGAGAAAGGAAAGAGGGGGACGCCAACAAAGAAGCAGCACTTTCACTTTAAATGAAAATCACAAAAATTTTTTCTAACTCCTTTTTGAGACATCACCAGAAAGCACTACCAGCTGTGATTACATCTAATGCGAGAGCATGAACTAATTTAAGAGGTGAGAGCTGAATCATGAACCTACATCCAAAGGGGCGGCGAAGAGTGGCAGCTCTCCCCATGGGAGGCACCTGGAAAAACACCCATGGAAAGCTAACCTCCCACTGTTCCACACGTCTACCGAGTGCCAGCCATGTCTGCCCGGTTGCAACCAAGAACAGACCTGGAATGTGTTTTCTCAGAGCACACAGCAGGGCTGAGATTACTTCCAGGGAGGAGTTTGCCTCCTGTTCTCTTGTGGCAAGGTGACGCCCAACCCTGAACGGCCATCTGTATGCCAGTGACCCTCCATCTTGCATCTCAGTGTGAGCCTTTCTCTCAGCCAGACCTGACATCCCATGGGCCCATTGGACCTTTGTGCTTATGTGTCCTTGAGGTATGAGTAAGCTTCTAGATCCTTCTTTTCCTATCCCAGTGACAATGGCTGTGCCCACATAGATGTGCAAAGTCTAAAGACCTCCACACCTAACCTGATTGTATGTCTGTATCTTACTGTTTGAGTCATTCTCTTAAAACTGTTAGGTGGGAAAAAAAGCCTGTTAGGTGGGCAACTTACAACAGCTTTGTAGCATATCATCCAAGGATTAATGAAGGATCACCTATCTGATACTGTTTATTCTTTCATTTGATGAATTGATTTCAGGGCCATCAAAGCCCTGAAATATGTAAACTCCACTTTTCTTCCATGTAAGAGAGATTTCAAATCAATCGCCCCCCATCTCCCATTCTTTTTCATGTATTCAAAAAATAATGAAAAATAATTTAGTGTTTATAGTCCCCAATTATGAGGACTAAAACAGATTATGTACATGAAGAGAAAATCCATTAGAAACTTCAAAAGCAGTCATGCTTATTTTTAGGCTTACTGTGTTTTGGAGTGAGGATCCTTTCAGTTGCACGTGACAGCACCAGTGCAAATTGACTTAAGGATTTTATTTGGTTGATGCAAAAAGCCTTGGGTAGGTTTTGCCATTTAAGGCATGATTGGCCCTGTCAGTCAACGTTACCAGGATCTCTTTCCAGTTTCGGCTTCATTTTCAGGCAGCCTGTTTCCATATGTTAGCCCCTAAGAGATACGACTGAGTCCTGGCAAGAAAAAGAAAGTACTTTGGAGGGAGGTGTCAATATTTGCAGCTGGAGTCCCAGAGCCATTCTTACAGGGGTAATTGTAAATGACAATGGCTGTGCCCACAAGGCAAAAAATGGACTGTTTGGTTGACTAACCTTGTATCTAGTTGCCATCCCCTGGAAAAGGGGTTAGTGTTAGCTGCACATAGTCTGGCATAGAGGGAGTCTCCAAAGAAAATTAGAGAAGGGATGCTGGGCAGGTGGAAACCACGATGTCCACCTCAGTGCTCCTTACAGGCTTCACTGCAGTACACTCCACACTGAGAATGGTGGTGAGGACGATGGAGGAACGGAAGCTGTAGATATGTATGTTGTTGTGGTCGTCAAGACCTCAGCTAACTAGGAAGACAGGTCTATCACCCGTGTTATTTGAGATTAGCTTTGAAGTCTAGACGCACCTTATGTAGTAGGGCCAGATAAGTCTAAATCAATCATCATAACATTTCATTCTAAAAGATTGTTCGACAATATTCTCTTGGAATTGTTTTTTATCCTTTTACTTTTTAGGTTCTTAAGAAGGTGAGATTTTCAGTTCTTTCTGCACATAGACCAAAAATTCCCCAATATTTCATCAATTAATGAAAATTTGAGAGAGTCTAAAAAGTAAAAGGTAGTTTCCGAAATGTCTTGACTATAAGGTTGAACTCTCTAAGGCTTTTCAGGTATTGAAATACCGGTAAAGTATTAAAAAGTGGGGTCTCTGAAGGTTTTAAAATAACAAAGATTTAGAGAACTGCAAGATTACAGATAATGCACTCACACTGTTGCTGTTACATTGTGTACTTTTGACTGTAGATGTGGTGTAACACTTTGGTGGAGTCAAAGGTTTATTTCCTCTCTTCATGCTCTGAATGTCCCACCACAGTGCGTTCTGCAAACGAATGTAGCTGCAGCCTCCACAGATGTCATCTTCATGGCCGCAGCACTCCCCTCCCACCATATACCCGGGGTTTTAAAAAAGCAGCAACCTCTGTGGGAGTGAGAGAGGGTTTTCGGGATAAGGGGAATATTTTCTCACAGGCTGTGAGACAAACTCATCCTTTTAGTAAATCAAAATGGATTCACTGATGTTTATACACATCAAACAGGATTTTATCACTTTCGTCTTGTTCAAAGGCCCAGATAGTACCATCCCCTAGGGCTTGATTCATTTGCTCTTAAAGCAGAAGAGTTGGTCCACTTTGTTCTGAAGATTGTTAAATTTAGGGTATCAAGGGTCAAGGTCATTTCATGTTAATGCCTAAAGCTATACTATAAAATATAGGAATGATTCTAAGTTATGCAAAACATGAAATACAGTAATAGGTTTGACCAAAACCTCTATCTTATGGTGTGTCTTTTCTGCCTATTCACATTCATGTTAAATGGAACACTTTTGCTATTTAAATTTTAAGTTATGTTTAAAATTTAACCTTATAATTAAATGTTTTTATTAATACAGGAAAAGGTAGGATTTCTTTTTTAAAAGCCAGGTTTGTGGGAACATGTAAAAAATCAAAGAATACATTTAAAATGTCTTTAGTTCTTATGTTAATAAAACATTATGTATTTTCTTAGTCTGTGTGCAGAAGGAGATACTATCTATCTTCTCTGTTAAAAGATGCTGACACTATTTTCAAAACGATGCCTTGAACCTGCTGTGATGTATGCTGGTAGGAATTTAGTATGAAGCTGTTATTGGAGTAGATGGCATTAAGGGTAAAAGAAAAAAAAAACATTTAAAAATGTACTCCTACAGAACTCCTGCATGGGAGAGAAAGATAGATAATATCAAGCACTAGTCAGAATTTTTCCAAGAAGTAATTATCTATGTGCTATTTAGGACAGTTCGCTATAGGGACAAACCAGGGTTTGGTCGGTTCACCAAACATGAGTGGGGTGCGGCGTAGGTAAGACCCCGTACTTCATGGTTAGTGGTGGCGAGCCATGCACACTTGAAGGGCCTCTATGTATCCTTCTTCCTTTCCCTTCTGCTAAGAAGGCTTCTTACAAGTGTTGTTTTTGATAATTCTTTGTATTTTTTTATCTTATCAGAAGACAGACAAAATTTATATATACATGTAAGATGACTAGATTAGGGAGCATGCAAATAATTAGTTCAGGTAGGTACTTCAAATGCATTGATGTTTATCAAAGAAAGACTGTGTTATCATCTGTGAGTGGCTGGATTAACATTTGGGGAAAGTTATCATCAATGTTAATAGGACTTTGAAGGAAATTTCCTGTGTCTCGTAATCACTGATGATTATATAAAGACTCTCCATAGTCCAGAAAGCCCTTAGGCTGGGCGCTTAGAGAAAAGTCTGCTAACTAGGGGACTTGTTGAACCGTGCACTTTCAAGTCACCAGAAGGACAATGACAGAAAAATAGTTTTAATAAAGCTTAAAGAGAGGAAAATGCAGAAAAATAAAGGGTGGAAAGTTGCAGTTTTAAGGCGAAAAATCTCCAAATGATATTTTCTAATAAACTTCCAGAAATTATCAGAGAAGCATGCTTGGTCTTTGCACCTCACATCAGACCTTGATGACAGACAGTTAAACAGCACCCTCCTGACTACTGAGCCATCCCAACTTCCTTTTCTTTTTTTTTTTTTCTTTTTTTTTTTGTCTTTATGAGACAGGGTCTCGCTAGCAGTTCAGGCTGGCCTTGAGCTCACTTTGTAGCCCAGGCTGGCCTCGAACTCACAACAATCCCCCTGCCTCAGCCTCCCAAGTGCTGGGATTACAGGCGTGCGCCACCACGCCCGGCTTCCAACTTCCTTTTCTTGTTCCTGCCCTGGCTCCCAGTTGAGTCTAGCTAAGGAAACACACCAGTAAGAGATCAGAATGGGAGAAAAGAAGTCAGCATCTTTTTGTCTGTCCCTTTGTCAACCAGTTAATGGGAAGAAACAACCCCAAAAATCCTTGGTTGTGGTTGCCCCCTTTCAGGATTCTATCTCCTGCCCAGCAGCCCTGCTTCTCCTCCTGAGCTCATACTCCAGCAACACTCTTTCTTCCTTTTCTATTTTCTGCCTGGGCATGAGAGGCTGGCCAATCTGTGGCTTCTCAGCATCTCATGTTGTGCCCTCTGAGCCCACCAAAACCTTTTCTTTAAAAATCTCTCCATTTGCACTGAGTTTAATTCTGTTTCCTCTTGGGATCTCACAGATATCAGTAGAACATCTTATTTCACCTTCAGAGCCAATACATTTGATACACTTTCTGGGACCTATTACTTGTTTAATCATTACTTGTATCATAGAAAAAATTCATTATGAATAAACCCTGATTTATTACCATTTTGGATTATTACCTGACATCACCAAAGTTAGGTACTTCAAACAAATCTATTTACCATATATTGTAAGAATTAACTACAGATAAACCTAAGTTTATGTACGCAGTTTTAAGAATATTAAAGTTAAAATATTAGAAATATCCTTAAAGTAGCAAATGCTAAATTTCCAAGTAAATTTCATCCTATATTTTTGCAGCACAAAATATGTTAATACCTCTGCTAACTAGGGGACTTGTTGAACCATGCACTTTCAAGTCACCAGAAGGACAATGAAAGAAAAACAATTTTAATAGGGCTTAAAGAGAGGAAAATGCAGAAAAATAAAGGGTGGAAAGTTAAGAAAAAGCATATTATTTTATGAATTCACAAGCCTATTTTGATCACTTAAAATATAAAAATATTAGCAAAATGTGTTTTATTATTGGGAAGGCATGACAACTCCTGCTAGCTAATGTTTTATGCTTGTAAACTTTTATTTGTGCATGTTCTAAACAAATAAGGAATTTTATTGTTATTATATAAAATATGTGATGTTTTAGACTTTAAAGTAACAGATTGGAAGCAAGTGACAAAGTATACTCCACTATTTAGATGCTTGTAAGCAAATCCTTTTAGTCATTTAATTTAGCTATCCGTTTTATACCTTTTGCCCAGTATTATTTAAGGCCCTTTACAAAACAGTACTAAAGGTGACATAAAGCAATTAGGAAGTAATCTTTAACAAATAAGCCGTCCATACATAGCAGTAAGAGCTAGAAAAAAATAAATGAAAATATTTATTCAATCTTATATTTCCTTGTCTAGAAAAACAGGCTGGGTGAATTCCTATTTCCTCTGGTTGTTGTGGTAACATACTATATACTGTAACAATTTTAAGTAATTATAGATGCATCAAAATTTATCTTTGACTTTGTCGCCATATTATATAATACCTCACTTACAATGAAATTGGTGCCCATATTTAATGCACCAATATCAAGATAGTAGGATATTACTTAGATAACATTTGGTAGCCTGTTTAGGGAATGACTAGAATTTTGGAATGCCATGCACTGTTGAACCTTAATTCTTACTGAATCAACTGCCTGTGTTTTACAGAGGCCAAGACAGGGTAAGTTCCTTTGAGACTGCCCACAAGACAGTGCTTCCTATTTAGTGAAAACCAGAATGGAAGGAAGGGCTAAAGTCCCGCTCCAGTGCTCATCAGATGAGGGCATTACACTTAGTTTTCTCATCAACAACTAACAAGCATCTACCTTAAAGGCTGACTGTAGAGGAAGAAGATTAGATGTGTGATTATCCTTAACTTGGCATGGGGTGGCCAACACCTGAGCTCTGCTGTCCTCAGGTACTAGGTAGCAGGAACACCATTGTTCAGGCCCCACATATGTTCTCCACTGCCCCATGCTTGCTCCAGATGCATCCTGGGGCCAGGTGAGCTCACTCTCGCCCAGACAATAATGTCTTTCTTTAATATTGATAAGTATGTTCCACTGAAAATTCTTCTGCCTCAATTTAAAACAAAGAGTACTTGTTTACCCCAATAACAGTGTGCAGACAGTTGGCACAATTTCACAGAAACACCACACACTGTTTTCTTCTATATTTACTCAATAAATGTGTATTGACTACCTACCATGTGACAAGCTTTATTTGTCATAGGAAGTGGACATGTGTCCTTGAACAAAGCCAGCAAAACATCCTGTCTGTAAAAAGATATCTGAGAAAGAAATTTGATTTTGTAGCAGTCATATTGTTCTTATAATTTTTACCACTGTCTTTCTAATATTAAATCTCATTAGATCAACTGACTACCTAATATAGGCAGCTACACAATTATGAGATCCATGAATTTTTCTCTTGAAACACCCTTTTAAAATACCTCACAACTCAGAATTTGGCTGTTTTCTACATGATATATTTTTTTCAATTCCCCCTGGGGGTTTAATTGGAAAATTAACATTATATATTTTATGTTATCATTTCTGTTTTTAAACTTAAGTGACTTCAACAATTGTGAGCCTGGCTGCCTGTAAATTAAAGGCAAAGTCAGTTACGATTTTGCATTGGTATATGTTGTCATTTGAGAGCATTTTCTAGGCTTTAGTCTGTGAGAAGTTTTTAAAATAAATTTTGATACGGTCTTCATTCCTTTTTTTAAAAAATTCCATTTTAACATATATTTCCTGAGGAGAACTTAATATCTGACTATCTCTGTTGAGCCTTCCTTCCTTCCCTCCCTACAGCAGCAAAGCCTGTGCACATCGCTTTGGAGATCTTCCGTTTCCCCTCGTGTGGCCATGTGAACCTTTTTGTATCTCTTTTCTCACAAATGAGTACACTACTCCCCACCGTTTTGGGGTGTGGGGGAGGGACACTGACATTGTGCTTGTGTAAACATAATTGAGAGCTTTCTATGTCTCTTGCATCTTCATAAATGATTGTTTGTATAACGCTGGGACAGTAGTTCTTTAAATAGAATATTCTCCCATGGAAATCGCCCACAATGCTGAGAGTACACCTCGCCAAAAAGTGAGTCTAGAATATAGGGTGCATCCTCAGCATTGCACAGAAGCTGGAGTTAGGGCTCTCTGGAATATCAAAAACAAATTTATAGCAGTTCATTAGTGAAAGGAATCATGAAAACAGTGTGCCACCGTTACCCATACAGGAAACAAAGAGCACAGATGTGAAGCTCTGAAGCTGGAGGCGTTCACAAGAGCTCACATTTGTTCTATAGAAACTCGCTTGTTTTGAATCAGTGTTCTTTACAACACAGGTCTCACTGTGCAACCAAAAGGCCATTTATACCCTAGTCAAAAATTACGTCATTGCTTCAGGGTGGTGCACGTTAGGGACAAAGAATGGAACTCATGAGGAGACGGTGTGGTGGTCTGAAGAAATGATGCTACTGCAAACTTAGTTTTCCTTTTGTTTCCTCATGACATTGTTGCAGGATGTGACTACATTTTTTAATCTTAAAGATAATTTTTAAAACAATAAAACATAGAATTTCAAAACAAGATGATAGGAAATTAACGATGGTTATTATATTGCACATTGTTATCTCCAAAGCAGTTGCTCAGATTACCAGGTATAGGCATAGAAGATAAATGTAGAGACCTAACTCAGTGTGGTTGGTCCAACTTGCTATAAATGAATACATTTGCTTCTTGTCCAGTGAGAGGAAAAATATTTGGTGCCTGTCGTGGATGTCTCCATTGCCCTCTGAATTATTGCAACCAAAATATATTCTTCAGGTTTTTGAGAAAATTTCCAAATAATTGTCCTCAAAAAGTATGATATTAAATGTGAAAAACATTCAAAATTATTTGCTGTATTTAAAAAATTATAGTATTTCTATAAACTGTATTTATACAAGAGAATTGGGAGGATGTATATCAATATACTGGTTTGTTTTTCTCTTTGGTTCACATTATGATTTCTTTTAACCTTCTTTTGTAATTCTGGTGTTTTCCCACTCCCACACCTCAAAAAATGTATTTTAATACAGTTTTCTTAGATGCTGAAGAGAGAGTTTCCTGATAGTGATATTAAAATTCACGTAATTCTATTGGTATCATCAAGGCATATGTTTTTCCTCTTCAACCTTGCAAACCACAAACGAGGATGCTTATAGAAGTACCACTCAGACAGGCTCTTGTTTGCTTTCACAGGAATTGCTTGTAATTAGAAGTGGACATTTTTTTCTTCCCAACATAAATACATATTTTTCAAAAGTAGTTCTCTTTTGTGAATAATGTTTAATGTCTAAGAAACTACTATACCTTTTACTATGTGCATTTCCCTAATCAAAGCATCACTTGGGGGGGTGGATGCAAGGTTACATGTTTAAGAAAAGAACCAGCTTAATCCCATTAGGAAAACCATCTTATTCATAAACCTTTTTTTTTTAATCTTTTTGAGACAGGATCCTGCTATGCAGTTCAGGCTGGCCTTGAGCTTATTTTGTAGTCCAGGTTGGCCTCGAACTTGCAATGATCCTCCTACCTCAGCCTCCCAAGTGCTGGGATTATAGGTGTGCACTACCATACCCAGCTTCATAAACCTTTAACAAGAGATAAAACACCATTAGGTACCTGCATAGGTACGTGTGGCTAGATAGAATTAGTATTACATTTGACAACTGGCAAAACAAAGCAACAATCTACATTTGCAGAATGCTGTCTACTCAAAACCAGAATACCTTTCTCAGACAAATGCAATTCATCTCAACATGAAACTTTCAGATGCTTATTAATAGCATATATTTGTGTGTCTAAATATTGTATAGCAGAGGTAACCTGGTTGGCACAGGTGGGATCTTTTCTGTCTCTTGACTCTAGAAACCTATCCACTCTCTCCCACAACACTGTCCCTCCAGAGGCATTCTGCTCACTCAAATAACAGTGATGTAGTGTTGTAGCTAGTAGTTAGCTGTAATTTAATCTTAAATATGATGGATTTTTTCCCTTTAGGCAATCAGATTTACTTCAGAAATTCTTCTTTGAATTATTTATTAGTATGTTTATGATACACATTGGTTACATGTATTTTGAAGATGTTAAACCTCTCCATCTGTTTTATTCTTTCTCTTCTTTTGTCCATAAATGGTGTTCCATATATATTACTGACAGAAACAGGTTATTGGCTTTTCTATAGGTGTTAACATGACAACAATTATACTTCTACTTTTCAAAATTGTTATAGGGATGTTCAGAAAAAAAAGGAAAGCAAAGGAATAGACCACGAGCAATTACATAAGTGATACGTTTGTGATCTGACATTCCGGGACTGACAGATAATACGTTAGTGATACAACACTACTTAACATCTCAGTTTTATATAAGGTAAAACTCATATGCCTTAAACTTGGACACAACGTAATAGTAGACCGTCTATTATTCTCATTTTCACACCACTCAAATTTTTTAACTATAGCAAGAATGCTTGCTTTGTACTGGGTTAAATGAGATTGCTTAACAATAGATGTGTACAATTTACCAACATGTCCTTTGGGAGAACATGTGTAAATAACATGTTGAGACTCACAACATGGTGCAAAGTGAGCTGATGGGCTTCAGTGTATAGACTATATGCTCCAGTTGGAGATTTAACAAGATTCAATGATCTAACAAATTTTTAATGAATAATTTTTTTCCTTGTCATTTTGAAAACTTAATATTTCCAATATTTTAAAATCCCATTTCACTGAGATATGTTGCTGTTTCTTTCCCATCTCTTAACAAAAGTCCTTCATCCTGTTAACCCCCATACACACTTTTTTTACCTATCACAGCATTTTCCTACGTGGAGTCTGAAACATTAATTTTCTTCAGGCGGTGTGTTTAGATTAGCTTCTGACAAGTACCATTGTACATTACACAGGTAGGGAGTCCCTTGAAGATCATGTTTTGAGGGAGAAATGCCAACACGGCCAAGTTTAACCTAATCAACTACATTCTAAAACTTAACCATGACTTTGAGATATGTAAGATTTTGCTTCAGGTGTGATCTGCTTTGTTTAATTTTTAAAAATGCATCCTTATCTTCATTGTATATTGGCCCATTGGCAGGAAAGAATGTGCCCAAAGCCAGGCACAGTGGCCTTTGTCTAACCCCAGCACTCTGGCAGGCTGAGGCAAGCGGATCTCAAGTTCAAGCCTAGCTTGGGCAATTTAGAGATTTAGGGAGACTCTGTCAAAATGTTTAAAAATTTTAAAAGGCTGGGGATGTAGTCCAGTGCAAAGGCCATAAAAATGTACCTAAGAAGAAACCATACTAAGGATATTTTAAACATTAGTGTCATCAAATCTGTGTCCATACAGTTATCAGTTTATTATAATGCTTAATATTGACTTGGCTATTAAATTACATTTTCTTTTGTTACAAGACCCTGTAAATTAGAAATGTGCTGTTATTATTTAACAGACCAAAGACAGTTCAAAGAATGGCAGCAAGACTTAAAAATAAAAGGAACCTAAAATGATGTTCTATCTCTTCCGCTCCGTGTTTCTTTGCCAAATAAAGTTCAGTTTACTCTGAATTCTGTGCCAGCAGGCACAAAGTTATAGTGATCCTTGATTTTAATATACCTGACAAATGTAGTTCTGTAGTCAGAATATAATTTTAGCCTCTTTACAAAATACAAAGGAGACTTTGTCAACCAGAAAAATCTAGAACCTGGCAATTCAAATACTATTCAAAGCAAATATTTAATCTAATAACTAGAATTAAATGTTAGGCCTCAGGGTAGCTCAACATCCACTAAACAAGTGTTACTAATAGGATGAGTCCTCTGTATGCAGAGTGAAGAGAAGCTCACCACATTTACATATACAGAAATCTGACTTTGGCTGTCTGAAAGGGCTCACACTGTTGCAGCAAGCAAAGAGTTTATTTTCAATGTGTTAAACATCTACACAATATTTCATACTGTACAGATTGCCTTTAGTAGCTAATAGTACCAAGTACCATGTTTATTTCAGTTGATCGTTGAACTAATCTTATGAACAAGATACTTTTTCCTTATTTTGCTGATGAAGAAAGGAAGGGTAAATAGATTGTGCCATGGAAATTCATTCAGCAGAGATTTTTGCCTGTGCAGTCTGACTCAGAGGCTGTTCTTAGCCAGGAGCTGCACCTGATCCCAGGTATGCCCACATGTGCCTTGCCACCAGCTGCATCAGATGACTCGATGGACAGTAGTATCTGTATTGCAGATTGCAAAACTGAGGTACAGGGACTCAGATACCTACCTGAAATTACAAGGTGATCACAGCAGCTGTAGTAGGGGCTGCTGTAGTCTTGACCCCCTACCTGGAGTGGTTCTCTTTCCTATATGACTGACACCACTCAGAGAGGCTGTGTTTGATGCATTTGTTTCTGGTTTGGAATGAAGCACTGTGTGAGTCTCGTTTGCGATCTGTGTGCCCTTTAAACCGTGCCCCTGTGGCAGGATGGCATGTGGTTATCTCTCTACATGGCACCTCTCTGTCCCCACCTCCACTCATTAGAGTTGGTCTGATGAAGAGCATATGTTTTGGCCACCACGGATTTCCCTTTTCTGCCTATTGCCTAATGGAACATTCCTGCCTTCCCCCCTTTTTCATTAGTACCTTTATGTTCTAAAGCACTCCCTACCATAAAAATAGAAAAGGAGCTGTGAGTCATTTACACGTTAGCTTAAATGTGCTTCATAACTTTTCCCAAAGCAATTTGTGTTTAACTCCTTTTCTCTAGCTGCAAAATTAAGGTTTCTGGGCTGTACTGGCTCCTTAGCCAGTGGGAAAGAGTTGAGAATTGTTGGTTTAAATATCAGGACTACTTGAGACCTATTGCCTCGAGATGCTTGGACCCTCAGCTAAGCATTTGTCTCTTCCAAACTCTCTGTCTGAACTAGGTGGAGTCTTGTCCTTCACACTTGTTCAGCTTCTTGGGGATCCAGAGTATATTTTCCATCTTTCTGTGATCTCCTGTTCTTTTATTTTCCTGTGGCCTATGACATGGTGACTGAATGGACCTCAGAAGCAATCACAGCTTTAAAGTACAGTTCTTCTGCTACCTGTGACTGGCCCATATCCAGGGAGTCTGGGTGTCATCTGCACATGCCTGTGTATATGAGTGTGTAGGACTGCAAAGACCTTTGAGGTGGATGCTTGCAGAATGCCTGAGAAGTCTCGGAGCCCATCATGGAGTGGGATCTTACTTTAGTCCTCCTTGAAAACAAGGATTCAAGTGCAAGTGTTTTGTTTGAGAGATGAGTCTATGAAATGCTGGTAAGAGAGAAGTGAGGTAAAGAAATAAAGGCTGTCATGGGATGTGTTAGTAAGTCCTGAACGACAGTGGGCATCCTACTGGGACACTCTGGTCGTCAGTGTGTGACACAAGCCTCAGTATTATTACCCCAGGTGAGGATTTTACCTGCAGGCTCCCTTCAGTCAGTGGTGGGAGCTGTTAATGTTCCCTCAAGTCCAGTGTGTGTCTTTGGATCATACAGGCTTACTTTAGTTTCAGAAAACTTCTGGCAGAGATCCAGACACCAGAAGTGGGCATTGCTGGAGCCCCTGGAAATGGTAAAGGCAGAAGGCTATGGGCCAAGCTCCCCATGCTCCCACTGGGGTGTCAGGTGGTAGAGGAGTGTAAAGACAGTCATACCTTGTCCAAGCCAGGTGTGACTTTCTTCAGTGAGGGGTTTTTCTATCAACATATGATAGAGGATTACAGTGTTCACATGATCAGAGCAGAACACTGGCAGTTGTCATAGATGTGGAGAACTAATGCCAAGTAGGAAGAAAATTTATCAAAGCAGTTGATTTGGCTAAACAAGTAAGGACTCTTACAGTCACTGGTGTGAACTGTGCATTATTAATGTCTGATTAGAATTCTGCATAATAATTATTATGTGTGTCATTAAATGTGTATCAGATTAACTGTCATAAAATTTATGACATTTAATTTTATTCACGGGCCTAGCCTTCATAATTTATTGCTTACATAGCACAATTATGACTTCAAAAAAGATCTCCAAGGCAGTGTTAGTTTGACAACTAGATTGCTTATACATGAGTGCAGTTCTCCACTCTTGAAATGTCCTTGTTACATGGCAGTGGTCACCAATGCTGCTACCAGTGCTACTACCAGCCCAGTCATTGTGGCTGAGAAATTATTTCCTTCTCTTTGCAAATTCTCTTGCCACGGATCATTGACTGATACCAGTTTGTATTTCACTGCAGCCATGTATCATGTATTGTGGTGCAGATCTAGGGGTAAAAAGCACCCAGCTGATATAAACTTTGGACCTGATTCTACCCTCAAAGAGGTCATGATCTACTAAAGAATCATTCTGTTTTGCAAATACTAGTTTAAGAAGAAAGCAAAAGTGAATAAAGGACTATATATATTGTTTCCCAAGGTATGGAGTAACAAAGCTGTTCCTGTGTTTGGTTTCCAGAAAACATGTATAAAGCTACTAGTCATCATTTTATGCTTTCAGAAATGTGTAGCATTGTAGGATAATACTTACTGAATGGCCTTAACTTTGTGTGCAAGCTGAGAATTTGATAAATGAAAGCCATTCCCTGGAAGAATCTAGTGTTTCCTTTTACCAAGTGCACAGTGATAGTACCTTTTTAGAATCCAAGTCTAAAGATGACATCATACCCGAGGTCTAGACACTTCTTTGAAAGAAACCAACTAGAAGAATTTTACTCTTTAAGCAAAGAAAATGCTATCCAGAATGAGGCAGAGCCAGACATATTCTTAAAGTTTTTAAGTTTACTTAGAAAGGAGGTATTGGAAAGCCCTGGCTTGCCATTGCCAGTTCTCAAAATTCAACTTGGCAGGAGAATTCAGGATTAAGGATGAGATGGAAAAGTCACCAGAAGGCAGACTAGGGAGACGGCTAGTGTTTGTCATGGGTCCAAGGACCTCCCCAGCGTTCTAGTGTGGGTTTGGCGATAGGGCAGATAAGTTTAACTGCATCATAATTGATACCCTAACATAGACACAAAGTTAGTATGAAAAGAATTTAAGAATTTACTTTTACATTTCCTAAAGAATTATGTTTCTAACAACCAACCTAGGGATGTTCCAGAAGAACATGTAATTTAAGACTGTGTTATATCCAAAGAAAATAAATAGCCCAATGAATAGTAGGGAAATCAATTCATAGCAGTCAGCTTTAAAACAACCTCATTCCTGGTTCTAAATGAAGCAGCAATTGGAGACAAGATACCAGCTTAGACAAATGCATGTGCTAGTACTTCCCTAAGATAAGAAGGATGGGGACATGGCTAAAGTCAATGGTATTTTTCTCCCTCCATCCAAAACCTGTACCACTTGATATTTTTATCTATATTTATTAGAAACAATCCCCCAACACACGCACACACACATGTGCCTTCAGGCCGGAACTCTGGCCATCTTGGAATCTTCCTCAGTTCTCCACACACTGCGGGGCAGCAACCCATCCTTTGCCTCTCCTTAAATGTTTCTCAGATCTCTGTCTTCCCTCTTAACCCTATGACATCTGCTACAGACCTTGCCCTTCATGGCACTCATGAGTTTCTCATTTCTGTTCTTCCTCCTGTTTAGTTCATCTTTTGAGCTATGTCAATGGCTCCTCCTTGCCTGGACACTTTACAGTTGGCCTCCACTTACTTTCCTAGCCACTCCTCCAGGGAGCTCACCTTCATTGACATGACAGCAATTTTATCCTCCCATTATTCCTTACATTCTCTTCCCTCTGCCCATCTCACTACTTCTCTGAACTGTTATAAAACCCTCCAACAAAATTGATCCCTTCTGCATGTGTATTCCAAAACCAGGTTTCCATTGAAGTGTTTCTCATATTGATCATAGTTATTTACTCGCCATCTTAATTAGCTTTGTAGCACCTAGCACAGCGACTTAAACAGACTACATGCTCAAACATAGATTGTTTTTTTAAAAAACTTATGATAATTGAGTGTTTTAAGATACCAGACTCTTGGAGTCAAAGAAATTTGGTTTCATTTCTATATCAAGCATTGTTCTTAGAGTCAAGCTATATAGCAACCTTGGCTTATCTGAGCAGGAAAGTAAAGAACTCAAGACTGTTGAACTGTTCTGGGAAGTCATAGATGGGAGAAATATAGAAAATCTCTGCAGAGAATTAACTCTGCTCTGTATCTGGTGCAGGCTCCACCAGAAACAGAATTCATCCCCCAACCCTGACTCTAGACTCTGCTGCTCTCTCTGGAAATTGATGTAGGCCCCAGTCCTACTGCTGCCACAGCCAAAATGGGTTTCCTGCAGTCCTGGCTGGTCTGGTGTCATGCCAAGAGTCAAGACCATAGGAATGGTTGCACCTGGATCGTGTCTGAGCCCTAGCTGCATGGGAGGCCTGGAAAGTGACCATCTGACTCATGGAAGTGTTTGTCTCTGCCTCCTATCAACCTTCATGAGAGAGGGAAATCCCCAGCCCAGGGCGGGCTTATTTCTTCTAAATGGTTCTTTCCATACACTTCGGCAGCCCTGCCTCTATCTCTGGGCTTGGGAACTGCTTTCCCCACCTTGCCTCTTCAGGCCCATGATGTTACGAGCTCCCCACTGTTGCCAGCTGTGAGTGCTGTACCATCTCTTACAGCTCCCCACCCCCTACCCACCTTTAGTAATCACTCCCTTTATTCAATTCTCAAATTGCTCAATTTAGGCACAGGGCTTTTCCCGCCACATCTTAGATATATGTTGGATGGAGCTTAGAAGTGCTGAGGGAAAGTTCTGGTGGCACTTGTCATCCTCTTTGCACCTTCTGTTACCCTTGGCACCACCTAGCATGTGAACTGATCGCCTGGCGGGGATTTCCCTCTCGCATGTGGGTTGACAGGAGGCAGAGACCAGTAGTTCCACAGGAGTCAGATGGACAAGGGAGACAAGTGCCCTGTCGTGCCTTGCTTTCCTGTGGTCCCCAGGGGACAGACCAGGGTGCACATACAGGATGAGCTGCAGAAGCAGAGCGGAGGGCAGAGGTGGAGAAATAAAGGAGATGCTGCACGTATGGCTTCATCAATATGTCACTGGCATTTTTTCTTTTTATAATTCAATATCTCCTTTGGGGATATCGCTTTACATTTTCAGTACCTCAGCCCATAAGATCGATGGACTTAAAATGTTCTTCTCATACTGAATTTAACGAAATGCTATTTTTCCCTTGTTTGCTATTTAGAATGTTCTATTGTATGGTTCAACAATCTGCACCATTAAAGGTTAGCAAATGCCAACCAGGACATTTTGTTTTCCTTTCTGGGCTTGGGAAAAAAGGAGAGGAGCTGTGACCTGCACAGACAGCATGAAGAATCTCCCTTTCTAAATCTGCAGAAATCCTCTCTGTATATTGTCTCAGCACATGAGATTTCCTGTTGCTCATCACTGCCTCCTCCTCCTCATTAATATCCAGCCTTTTAAATAAAGCAGGTATAGGAATGGTCAATAAAATAAACCACATGTGATTATCAGAAGTTACAGGTCTCTGAGTTCCCCAAGGATTCATGCAATGTAACCCCTCATCCTTTGAAGGTACATGATGACTTGTGTTAAAGTCAACCAGTTATTTAGCTTGGGAAAGGATACCAACAGGAAAGGTTCATTATCATCTTCAAGTATATGATGTGTTCCTTCCCAGAGAATGGAATCCAAGTGTTTTCCCTGTGCTCATCCAGGGCAGAAGCACAACATAAGGAATAAAATAGAAATAAAATAATAAAGTGGATACACCTTGAAACCATAATGTTAAGTGAAATAAATCAGGTACACAAAGTTCAATATTCCATGGCTTCTCTTACATGAGAAACCCAGAATACAAAGAACAAAATGAAAAGAAGTGGGAAGATAGATCTTTTCAAATGGGAAGGGTATAGGAGATGGATGCAGGCAGGAGGGGCAGAGGATGAAAAGTAATTAACATGTGTTATGTACATGTCCCAACTCTACACAGGGAATGCACACATTGTGTACTACAAATGCATACTAATAAAAATGGTGAAGAAAACAAACACATAAGCCTACAACTGCACAAAACGATTCATCAGAAAGCCTATTTTACAATAAAGTGTTGAATATCTGCAATCAAAATGACTTTACTAAAACTTTTTTAATGCAAATGAAACCAGACGTGGTGGCACACACCTGTATTCCCAGCCCTCTGAGGGACTGAAGCAGAAAGATCACAAATTTGAGTCCCACCTGGGCAACTTAAAAGATCCTGTCTCAAAATACAAAACAAAACAAGAGTGGGGGATGTAGAACAGTGCAAAGGCCCTGGGCTCAAACTCTAGTACACACCACCTCCACCAAAAAAAAAAAAAAAAAAAAAAAATTGCAACTGATAGAGAAATACAGAAAACAAAGTTGACTTCCATACTCTAAAAGCCTGACTGAGCTACTTATTTCTAATTTGCTTCCATATTTGCTACCCAATCTTTCCTTCGTTGTTGCTATTTTGCCATGGAAGTTGCTACAATCAGTTCCTTCAAATATTTTTTCTTGGGCTACATGTTGTGTATAAATGTAAATTTTTGTCATGCAGATAGTCTTGCTTAATTTCCCTCAAGTAACCAGCTGCCCATTGGATACCTCAACTTGGATTTCCCAACCAATCTGCAGCACACTTACATGTGCAGTTCAAATGATGCAATACAGCAGTTCCTCGCTTGCAAACTTCATCAGTTTTAGTTTGGGGAAGATGGCTGTTTGTGTTTGTGTGGGGAAGATGACTGTGGTTGTGTTTATCACCTGATGTGGAGTTTGTGAATGGAAGCAAAATCTTATATCACCACCTACGTAATTCCTTTATGGCTGGCTATCACCACTGGGTCACTAAAAAAATGTGGCATGGTATTCAAGTCTTTGTCCCTCATTGCTCAGCTTGCTCCCTAGCCTATGTCGCATTGCTTCTCAGACTCTAATCACTCTGACTTGCTTGATATTCCATACCATTTATGGGGAGCCTGGAGAGAGATGCCATCATGCTTTGCACACATTTTTCCTTAAGCCTGAGATGCCCCTCAACCCATCTGGTCTGGAGAACTTCTCACCCTTCTGTTCCAAACCCAGCTACGCACTGTGCACATTGTTTCTTGTAAGCAGAAGGGGGCAGAACATCTGGCCAAAGGCTACGGACAGGGTCTAGCTGAGAAGTGGTTGGGAGACTAGGTGATGAGTGGGGAAATGGAACAGACAGAGCCTAGGGCAGTGATGGCAAACCTTTTAGAGCTTTCAATAGTAACAAACAGCCGGCTGCACCATGGGCACCATAGGTTCACCACCACTAGTCTAGGGCATAGTCTTTGTGCAGTTTTCTGGACCTTCTGATGGGTTGGCTATGGGGGCAAGAGGAGGGAGGAATCCAGAGGTGTCTAATCAGAGCAGGCAGCTCCATCAGTAAGAATAAATTACGAGGAAAACGCGTCTCTCCTCCAGCTTTAGTAATTATTAACTCCTGTGTCAATATTGTTCGTTTACACCCCAACCTCCTTTCTCCCTGGCCCACCCTTGCTCACACAATCAGTTATTTTGAAGCAAGTACTAGATATTTTATAATTTCACCTGTAAATATTATGAGCCCGTATTTCTAAAATTAAAGAACTCCTTTAAAGTACAACCATAAACCACTGTCACTCCTAAAAAATTATTAAAGAATTTAAACAAAAAAACCCACTAATATTACTTTATACCATTGAGTATACAATATATTCAACAATTAAATTTTCCTGACCATCTGCAAATGTGTTACTTGTTGTTGGTGGTGTTTGTTTGAATTGGAATCTAAATTGACCTGTATACAGTATTAATTCATTGCTATGTTTCCTAACTGTTTTTTAACACCTCCCCCCCCATGCATGTCTCTTCCACTTTGGTTATAGTCATTAGTATTGTTACTGTTGCTAAAGAAACTGGATGTTTGTTCTGTGGAATGTCAGAATTTCCTATTGCATCACTGTGGTGGTGTTTAACTGGTTCTTGTGTCTTCTCTATTTTCTGAGAATTAACTTTATCAGAAACAAGAGTTTTGTTGCTTGTGTTGCCTTGGGGAAGGTCAGCAAGACTATTTCACAGATGGTGTTTTATGCATTCCTCAAGAAGCTCATCGTGTCTCACAATCTACTTTTTGTGGTGTTAGTAGCCCTTGACGATTATTATCTATATCTGCACATCTATTAGCACCTGTAAGAGTAGCAATATTCTCATTGTATCATTTTTTTTCCTTCACTTACTGAGTAAAATGTTCTGGAAAGAGGACCGTTCATACAGAAAACATGGTAGAAGCTATGTGTTTTATTTCCCTTCACATACCAATTTTCAAAATAATGAGTTGTTCCCTGGCATTTTCCAGTGATGATAAATGAATGACTGCATGTGTTTGCTTTTATTTTATCGTTAATATTATTAGGAGGTTACTTGCTAAATGTGTCTATATGTTGATTGCAGTTATATTTATTGATGTTTAAATTGTTCTGTCTTGGTCAATGGATCCTTGGTCAATGGATCCCTAATCAAGTCAGCTCTAAACTATTTTTTGATATGAACCTAATTTCTTTTACAAGCTTCCTCCTTTCTGGTATGTTCCAGGTTCATCTTGTGTATTTCCTGCTGTAGACCTGGAATCAGCCATTTCTAGGTTCCTTTCAGTGGGGAATACCGTTTAGAGACCACAATCTGGACAGTAGGCACACCAATCGCTTCTCAGCTGGTTACTGTTTACATTAGACAAAGCCAAAAAATGTGTGTGATTTTTAAAGAAATTGCATATGTCCAGTTGATATGTCCAATTCAAATTCAGGATAACCATGTTGTTATTTATATCTATAAAATATCCCCTTTCTCCTGTGATAAAAATCTCAATTCTAAACAATCCCAGTGCAGTGATCAGTTTTCTCTATTCCATACTACACAAAATCAACCTCAGAATAATTACACAAAAACTAAATAAACAATAAACTAATTAAATGGTTCAGCCTTTTTTTTCTCTTTGTCTTTCAGGTACATTGATGGATCGTCAAATTAATGTGTTAGAGGCTCACTGAGAATAGTTCCTCTGTGTGTGGTTATACCACCAACTGTTTACGTAGTTAGTTTCACTTATCTTATTTTGTTTTACACTTTTAATAATTCCTCCTCAGATTTAATTTTATTTTATAACAATGAAAGTATTTACCTGGTTCCAAAGTCAAATAAATCTACAAGCAAGGCATATTAAAAGTCTAACATTCCCTCATTCTCTTTCTCTATAATATTAAGGTGTGATTTATCCTTTCTTTCTTTGTATGAGAAAATGTGGCTCCGTGCTTGTACTCCTCTCCTTTCTCTTGGAGGACTGAGGGCATACTGTGAAGACTTCCTCCTCGCTGTTTTCACTCCATATAATACTACTTTTAGTGGTAAATACAAGTCTTTCACTTGGGCTCTGTTTCACCGTACAACAAGGAAGTTTTCAGCAGATATCTGCAGGTTCTCACTCCTCTCTCATGTGCTTCCTCCGATTTACCATGGGTTAACTTCAATATCCAAGGCCTGACCTCTCCCACCCCTCCCCTACACACCCGGCAGAGCCATCCTCCCACACTGAACTGGTGTGGCGGCACCTGTGGCTACTGTCCTGTGTCCTCATCAGAGCCCTCGGGCCTGCTCTCAGCACATGCTCACCGTTTGGAATTAAGTCAGATTATGTCATGCTTCTCCTTGAAACCAACCACATGGTCCTGTCTCTCCTCGAGTGAGAGCCAAAGTATCTCTACACTTGCTTCCCACTCTCCTCTCCTCTGGGAGCTCACGCCTCCTCTTCTCCGCGTGGTTCTTCGCTGTGTTCTGCGTATGGGTCCTTGCTCCGCCCTGCATGCTTCCTTCTCCTGTCTGCAGTGCTCACTCTCTCACCTCTTTGAAACACTCATCCAAGTGGCACCTTCTTGGTGAACTTCACCTTTCCCCCCTTCTAAAATTGCAACCTGACCCATTTCCACCTCAGCTTTCCTTTGGCTTCCTCTGTTTTCCCATACTGCTCACTACCTTCTGTCATGCTATGGAATGCTTATTATCCATTCATTTGTTGTCTGTTTTCTGCCCTGGAATGTACATTCCATAGGATGTGGATCTTTCTCTGTTTTTTCAGTGATAGATCCCCACTGCCTAGGACAGTGCCTGGAAAATAGTAGGCACATAATAAATACTGTTGAATGAATAAAAATTTTCTTAACTGAAAAAGTTACCAAGCCATGACCCAGTGTTACAGAAATATTTGGAACCACGCTGACCATCTGATCCACAAGAGAACAAAGACCCTTTCCCAGTGACCAGAACATTACTTCTTCCTTTGCTATATCCTGAGGCTATGCATGAGAATTGATGAGAGTCGTATGGTACTTTCCCACTGTTGCACAGCTGAAAGATAATACAGGTTTGCTATTTACATTTTTTTATGTTAATATAAGTTTTACATACGTAATTAAGTCATTTGATCAACACAACAATCCAACAAGGACTACTTTATGGTTTTGCTCATTTTAGAGATGAAGCCACTGAAACACAAATAGATTTCTTAAATTTCTTATAGCTAATAATTTATAAGTGGCAGAGTTAGGACCGGGATCTCCAGAGAATTTGACTCTAGCACCCAAGCTTTCAACCAGTACTATCCACTGGGCACTGATAGCGGTGTTCCTCATCTGTTCTGTTCAGTGCGGCAGTCCTAGAGCGCTGATGGTGAACCTGTCAGAGACTGAGTGCCCAAACTGCAACCCAAAACTCACTTATTTATTGCAGTTAAACATGAATACTGAAGTTTTAGTTTATAAAAAACAACTCATAAACTTGGTTTGCATGCCAACAGGGATCTGTGTGCCCGCTGTACCACACATGCCGAAGGTTCACCACCACTGCCCTAGAGTCACAAGTGGCTATTTAGTAACTGAAATGTGGCTAATTGAAGTGGA
This sequence comes from Dinomys branickii, assembly GCA_004027595.1. Classification (NCBI taxonomy): domain Eukaryota; kingdom Metazoa; phylum Chordata; class Mammalia; order Rodentia; family Dinomyidae; genus Dinomys; species Dinomys branickii. The sequence continues at coordinate 32,592 of PVLD010006732.1, forward strand.
ACTCACTTTTTAATTATACTTAGTTTTAATTAATTTAAATTTAAGAATATGTCATTACTGTGTGGAAAGCTCTTAAGAATATGTCATTACTGTGTGGAAAGCTCAACTCTAAGCCACTCTACTCTTGTGCTTTTTTAGGTATGACTGACAGAGTATCAAGAGGTTGTGTAAGGGTTTGTTGCAATTGTTTTTTAATTCCAAAGGTACATCTTTGTAGGATTCTAAGAAATGACTACAGCCCATGTACTTGACGTCTTCTAGTGTCATATGAAACATATGGCTCTCTAATTTCCAAGCATTCTTAGAACAAAAAAAAAACATAAAGAATATGTTTTCCAGATATATTGTTCCTTTTTTTGAAAGAAATAGAGGATCAAATTGTTGACTCTAATTTGTCCTTATTTAAGAACATACTTGTGAAGAGAAAAAGTTACTCACAAAAGATAGAGCATGACATTGCAGGTTCAGTTGAAAATTGCAAGTTTTATTTTCTATTGATGTTTAAATTATATTTTGTATTTTTAAAAATTGAAAAATATATAAACCAATTTTTAAAAAAAAGATGGGAAAAGACCAATCGGATACATTTTACCATCTGGACTTAATCACTGGCACATTTTTCCTTGTGAAAAATATACGTAAATGTATATTATATGTAAATACACATTAATATATTTACATATGCAAATATATCTAAACAAACATTTAAATATGTAAAATATATGAAATATATATCTTGTTTCTGTGTATACAATGTTATTTTAATTATACAAGTGATACATGAATTGTATTAGCTTTCTGTCACTGTGAAAAATGTGAGAAAATCAATGTAGAGGAGAAAAGATTTATTTTGGCTCATGGTTTCAGAAGTTCCAGTCCATGCTCTGGCTCTGTTTCTTTGGGCCTGAGGTACAGCAAAACATGAAGAAGGAAAAAGCGCACAGCAGAGGGAAGCTTCTCATCTCATCATAGTAAAGACACAGATTGAGACTACACTGGCAGTTTCTTCCTCCTTTCAGTGTTATTTTATCCAAACACCCAGCCTATCGGGTGATGCCACCAACATTCAAAGTCGGTTTCTCCTCACTTTGTGTCCCACATGCCATGTCTCTAGAAACACCCACCCGGACATATCCAGAAGTGAGTTTAACTAATTTCTGATGCATTTCTCAATCCAAGTTGACAACCAAGGTTAACCCTAACATGAATTCTACCTTAAAAAAAAAAACACATTATTGATATACCCTTTCTTTACCTGTCCTTTGAAACAATTTTTTCCCTTCTCAGAGAGCAATAATATTCTGAAGTTGGTGTGTATTCTCTCAGGCCATTTTGTATACTTTTACTCTTAGATGCATGTAAAACACATGATTTTTTTGTGTGAAGTATTTTTAACCTTCAGATAAATGATTTTACAGTGTCTTTTGGTCTATAATATTTTGCATTTCTCATTGTTTTTGAGCTCTCTTATATCATGTGAACATAGCACAATTTAGTTACCCATTCTTTGGCTGATGAGTATTTAGGTTATGATCTTCATTATTTCAGATTACATGGCAATAAACATCCTTGTACACATCCCCTGTGACTCTGTGCATGTTTCTGTGGGCAGATAATTTTAAGATCCCAGAAGCTGATCATTTCCATATCACTAGATACTTTGAAAACACTCCAAGCAGTTGTGCTGTTTTCACTCCCCCTGGCAGTGTGTGAAAGCATTCATCTCCCACCCCCATGCCAACATCTGATGCCAACTTTAAAATTTTGCCCATCTGAAATAACTACCTTACTGTGATTTCAGTTTGTGTTCCCCTAATTATAAATGAGATTTCACACCTTGCCATTTTAACTAGCCACTTGTATCTCCTTTTTGTGACATTTTAAAATATGGTTTTGCTTTTCAGTTGTTTATCTTACTGATTTGTAGGAGTTCTTTGCAATGTCTGGTAAACAATCTTGCTTACTGGGAATGCTGCAGATATTTACTCCCGGTCTACAGCTTGTCTTTTAACCTTCTTATGACTTAATTTGTCATGGAGAAGTTTTAAGGTTTAGACTTTAATTGTGCCTTCAAATCTTACTAAATATTCATGTATTACATTCTAGAAGAAGAGATGAAACAAATGTATGGCTTTCTGATTTGTTGGTTGATTGCCACATCTAAAAAAATTCTCTTGTGCCTACTTATAGCATTTTCCTTAAGGAACAAAGTTTATTTTTATGTCATTATGAAATCTTTTGCTGTGGTGGTAATGACTTTTTAATATCTAATAATAAAATGTTGACAGTGGTAAAAGCCTTGTAATAGATTTTAAAGCAAGAATTGATTTTGTTTTTCATTTCTTGCTCTTTAAAAGTGTTTGTACATGGCTCTTTTTCCTGGACTTTTTTAGTTATTGGGATATGCTATCTAAAATTACACTGAAAATGAATTTCATATGTTTAAAAATGATTTTAAATAACATCTCTCTTCAGATGGAAATCAGCAGACTAAAGCCTGTTTACCAGTTTTGAGTCCTGGCTCTACCACCTGCTGAGCAGAAACAGTAGGCAAGCCGCTTTAGCTCCTCGTTTCTTCGCGTCCTCAGCTATAAAGTGGGGTGATACCAGAGCAAGGTCATGGGAGTGCTGAGAAGATGAGATGAGTCCCGACTCACCAGAAGGCTCCAAAACAGTGCCCAGCTTGGAAAAAGCACACTACGGAGGTTGCTGGTCTTATCCTTTAGATGTCTTAAGATGATTATAAATGAAAGGAAACATTGTAGATTTAATGCTCTCTGAAAAAAATGTTCACATTAAAGGGCAGCTGACTTCTCTAATTGTCATTTCCTATGCCATTGCTGATTCAGAAAAACAGACATATACTAACACTGCTGAGCCCAGCCAATCAACACCAAACTGTCTTTTATAGATTCTCCATTACACACTTTAAACCACCGAACGCTTAAAAAAACAATTTGAAAGCAAACAAAAAGCCTCACAAAAGATACATGCATCTCAGAAAGCCCGGCCTGTCACAAGTGTGACTGTATGGCTATCTGTCTTTCCTGACCCCGTGAGTCTGGGCCCTGTAAAGGCCAAGGCAGGGTATCGGTAGATTCCACTTGTTACTGCGTGTTTAACAATGAGCTGGTGGTACCTGCATCTTTGGTGTAAATTGACAACATGATGTTCTGATATATGTTCACATTGTGGGGTGATTAAATCACACTAATTTACAAATCCCTCACCTCACACACTTACTACTTTATAGGGTAAAAAACATTTAAGATGTAACCCTGTATTGATTTTTAAATATACAATCCATTATTATTTCAGTCAGTCACCTTTCTGTGCAATAGAGCACTAAAGCTGTGCCTCTAGCAAGTCTTGTATCCTTCGAGCAGTGTTTCCCTTTTCCCCTTCCCTCCACCTCCCCAGCCTCTGCTGACAGCCATTCTACACTCTACTGCTAAGTTCCAACATTTTTAGATCCCACATATGAGTAAGCTCGTGTGGTATTTGTCTTTCTGTGCCTGGCTCATTTCACCAAATACCGTCTAGGCGTGTACATGCTGCTGCAGTTGACAGGATTTTCACCTTTATGAAAGCAAATACGGCTGCTCTACCACATTTCCTTTACGCATTCGCTGCTCTGGGCACAGGTTACTTCCGTATCTCGGCCCTCAGGGAGAGTGCTGCCAGGAACAGAAGAGCGCAGCCCACCGAGCCTATTGCTGTCAGTTCCTTTGGGTGTAAACCCAGAAGTGGCGCTGCTCGGTCACATGCTAGTTCTACTTTTGGTTTTCTAAGGCACTTCCACACTATTTTCCGTCATGGCGATACCAGTTCACATTCCCACCCACAGTGCATGATGGTTCCCTTTCCGTACCCTCACCGACGCTTGTTATCTCTTATCTTTTTATAATAGCCATTGTAAGTGATGAGAAAGAATTTGTCTTGCCAGAGGCCCTGGCTGACTGCCTGCCTGGATTTAGGCATGAGGATGCTTTTCTGTTGCTCACCATCGAGGGCTGGGCTCCGCGGAGGAAGAGCCACATTTCAGGTCCAACTCCACCTCCTCAGTAACTGGACAGTAACTGACATAACCTTTCAACGGCTCCAGTTTCTTTACCCGTAAGGGCGAGGCAGTCATGAAAGGCCGAGTGAAGTTAGCATGTAAACTGGTAAAAGAATGTAGGCTTTCAAGTAATGAAAGCAGAATTTCACCAGAAATTACATCAGTGACACTAACTGGATATTAAAGTGAACACCAGCATATACATATGACAGGACCTGAACCAAATTATTTAATTTTAGCAACTCCATACTCTCTCCTTATCTTGGTAAATCATTTCAGAGCAAGCACACTTCCCCTATACCTCGTCTCCTCCATTCAAGAAGGATGCAACAGGGACTGTGATGTTTTCAGAAGTGTTTGCTGGGCATTGGTGGCTGAACTAAAAGCATCCTATTTTTTTCTTGTGAGTGCATATAACCACTCTCACCTGTTAACCCCCAGCAGAAAACCTGCCTGCAAACAATAGCTTGCAATCCCAGCATGGCACCCAGTGTTGGCATAAAGGATTCAGTGAGCAGAGCATGGGGTCAAGTCTGCTGTTGGGGGCAGAATGCTTTTGTTGGCACAGCCCTTTTGTGTAGGATGTAGTCCTTGTTCTGCCACCTGTGCCAGACTGCACACCATCTATTTACTTGCTGTCCTTGAACTAATGGGCTCCCTTCCCCTAGCCATAAATGGGTTGGTGTGAGAGAAGCTTCTCCCGCTGAGAGACTCACTTCTGCACTGACTCCTCTTTGTTAATCTTCTGCAAAATAAGGCAGTTTTCTGTTGAAGAGAAAGCAATCATTAATTTTTCATAAGAGCAGCAAAGTTGTGAATAGCAGAGGACCTCTTGAATAAGGAGCTTAGAGGTTCCAAAGAGAGGAAAATAACAAAGCTGGGTAGGGGTGGAAAGTGTGTTCTTTCTTACACTGTTTATCATCCTTCCCCCTCCTCCTTGTTAAGGAAGAAGCCATTTACTGAAGCTAACAGTTCTTTAAATCTCAGGAACCTTCTTTTTAATCCTTATCAGTGCCTTTTTAAGTGAATAAAACAGTGACTTTCAGCTTTGTCCTATATTATGCAAGGTTGGTTCATAAAGACTGCTTTAGTTTTTGTAAATTAAGGCAGATGCTATATGTATTCTGCTCAATTCTAGCATTAGTGTTGTCCCCAGTGTGGCATTTATGTTCTTTCATTTCTTTGGTGTAAATAAATATCAAAGTAGGAAGACCAGTGTGAACTCTACAAGGAATAATAAACTAAAATAACATGGCATTGATTTTGTTCCGGATGTCTAAGTGTGTTTTTATGATTGTGTATGTTTATAGCTTTTTTCACACAAGTGACATGAATTCTGGGCAATTAAAAAGGGCATGAATTTTGAGCCATTTAGGAAGAGAATCTCCTTTCTAATAGCTGAGCATTTTACCAAGTTGTGGCTCTTAAGGAAGCACACAGATTTCATAATTCTAGTTTAAACTGGAGCGTTATTGCGATTTTTATTGTTTTACAATATTATTATCATGACACCACATTAGAGGACTTTATTTTGGCTGCTAAAGTGCTGTATTTGGATGGAACAATTTAATGAACAAGTGAGGGAAGATTCCTTCACACTGTGTGCCTTAGTCACTTTCTCATTGCTGGAACAAAATACCTCATCAGCTCAATTTGAAGGAAGAGAGGTTCATTCTGGCCCCTGTTTTCAGTCCATGGTCAGCTGGCTGAAATGCACAAATGCCATGATGGAAGGAGCTGCTGAGGAAACCTATTCACATACTGGCAGCCAGGAAGCAAGAGAGAAGGGAGGAACTGCGGAGAGAGAGAACCCCTTCTCAGTCATGCCCCCAGTAACCCCGTCTTCCAGTAGACCCCACTTCCTAACACCAAGTCAGTGACAGCACCCACATAATCCCATTGGGGAGGGGACACGCCGCATCTAAATTGTAATATTCCACCTCTGGCCCCCAAAAGACTCATGTGCATCTCTTTATGCAAAATGCGTTTAGTCCATCTCTAAAATACAACAGAGTTTTAACAGTTCCAGCATTACTGAAATGTCCAGGTTCAAAATATCCTCGGAGACTCAAGATAAACTCTTAGCTATGAGCCCCTATAAAAATAAAAGAGACAATTAAGCACTGCCAACATATAGCAGCATAGAATAAACAGGCCTTTCCAGAGAGGAAACTAGGTGGGCAGAAGGAAACAAGAACAAAGCAGGACCAAACCCCAGCAGGACAAACATTAAGTCCTCTCCTTCCAGGTCCACCCAGCAGGACAAAGATTAAATCCCCTCCTTCTGTGTCCAGCACCTGGGGCAGGTGGTGGGGAGGTGTGAGTCCCAAAGGGCTGGAGCAGCCCTACCCCTACAGCATTGTAAGTTGCAGCCCTCATGGCCTCTCTTGGGGTGGATTCACTCACTACCCATTGCTTTCCTCAGATATTCTATATTTTTGGCTTCTCCAACTTCATAGGATCTCTGCTGTACTTCTGGCTTTACCCTCACCACTTCATGTGGGCCTAGCCTCTCAGACTTCTGAAGTCTGGGTGAAAACCTTCTTGACCTTTTGCATTCTGCATGCCTGTCAAATGAGCACCATGCAGATGACACTAGGAACTGCCACTAACCCAAGCAGTAGTTGCCCCCTTTGGCTCATGGATACAGAGTCTCCTGAGCGCCCAAATGACTCAGCACTGTGAAGACAATCATAGGGAAACAATTTCCTACGTGGCCATTGACCAAGGTGCCCTAGGGCTCTCTTCTCAAATGAAGTTTTACAACTTTGTACTCTTGAGCCTGTGATACATGGGGTCTGAAATGCTTTCAAGACATCTTTCGGATTGTCCTGATGCTGAATACTTAGCCTTTTCTTAATGCTAATTTTTTAGCACCCAGGTTCTCTGCTACAATTTATAGGCATTTCCTTTCTGAGGAAATTGAAAACTTTTCAAATAGGCTTTTTGGTAGTTTTCAGCATAGATCTGACTAAAGGCCACCAGCAGTACCCGTGCCACAGCTTGAACTTTGGACTGCTGTGAAATGTCCTCTTTCAAATTAAGTGGCCCACCATCCTTAATCTCAGACTCCTACAAAGTCTCAGAATGAGCAGGTGTACAAATCAAATTTTCTACCATGACATGATATGCATGATCTCTGATTCAACTGCTAATGGAGTCCTTTTTCCAAACTGAAACTTCTTAAGCCCAGTCTTTTCTGTCTGTCTTATTACCAGCATTCTGATCTTCCACGCTCCAGTCAGAATCTCCCATTAAGCTCAACTTACGATATTCTACAGTTGCTTCTCTAGCTGGTATCTCCTCCAGTCAATGAGTTTCAAAAGCACTGAAACCACATGGTCTGGTAGTCACAGCAATTACCTCACTCCTGGTACCAAACTCTATCTTAGTCACCTTTTCATTGCTGGAACAGAAGACCTGACGCCCGCAACTTAAAAGAGGTTATTTTGCCATACACTTTCACCCACAATCAGTTGGCTCAGATGCAGAAGCAGCATGCTAGCAGGGTCTACTGAAGAAAGCTGTTCCCATCATGGCATCAAGGAAGCAGAGCAAGAGGAAAGGAGCTCAGGAAAGGGCTACACCTTTCCAGATGGTGTCTCTAGTGACCTGTCTCTTGCAACCAGACCCGACCTCCTAACAAGTCAGCTACAGTGCTCCCATAATCCAGCCACTTTCCAAAAGCCCTTCCTCTGAGCACATGAGAGTTTGGGGGAACATTTTCGATTGAAACTGTAACACTGCATGTATATATTTTTTTCAGTCCCTTCCGCCGGGTGTTTCTGGACTGTGGCTTTGAGTCCTATGAGTGAAATCTCAAACATTTCTCATGCTGTGAAGGTGTGAGGCATGGTCCCCAGCAGCCTATGAGCCCTGCAGAGTCACAGAGGATTGGTCTGTAGAGGAGAGGGGAGCCCCATGTGGGCAGCCTTCTATTCCTGAGAATTGCTATTCTCACGAATTCAGTAAGATAATAGACTAACTTTTCTGTCTCCTTCTCTGCATTAGTGTTAGTCTTTTCAACTTTTTGTTGTATTCTTTAAATTATTCAAATAATACATGAATACTGACTCCTTGCAAACAAAACATTACAAAGAATTTAAAGTCACCTTGGACCTCTCCCTGAATATAAGTTCCTATTTCCCTCCCATTCACCAATACCCTCCACCTTTCCAGTAACTGTTATCAGTTTAGTCTGTACCCTCTGAAATATGTTTTATACATCTAATCATAGTACATGCAAATGATAGCATTAAGCAACAAGAGAGCATTGTTTCAAAAAGCACCCCCTAATATTGGTATAATATTGAGTGTATCTTTCTGCAACTGGCTTTTTATTCATTAATAGTTCTTGAAGCTCTTTTCATGGTAATCCATCTTCATCTATTTCATTAGTTTTAATTGGTTTATATTATTTCATGGTGTGCCTGTGATATAGTTTATTTAGCTTTTCTCCTACTTAGGGGCATTTGTTTTTCTAGTTTTCTACTATTGGAAATGTCACTGTAGTATGAGACTCGTATACATGAGTGCCTCTCTAGCTTTATACCTGCAGGTGAAATTGCTGGGTCAAAAACTATGCAAGTTTTATGATTTAATAGATAGGGTCAAATTTCTCTCTCCACTGGTAGTTTCCATTTATATCTACCACTGCAGGGTATGTGGTTCCTTTTTCCTCACCAACTCTTAACATGATCAAACTTTAAAATGTCTACTCTTTAATAGGTGCAAGATGGCATCTCTTTATTTTAATGTATATTTATCTTATTACTAAGGAGATTGAGCTACTTGTCATGTTTATTGGCTATTAATACTTCCTCCCTGTGATTTGCTTTTTCAAACATGTTGATCATTTTTCTGTTGGGTTGTCTTAACTGATTTGCAGAAGCTATGCATGTGTGGAGTGTGTGTGCACTGCACTGTGCTCCTGATACCCGTTGGAGATGTCACAATCTCCCAGACAATGGACTCTCTCATACATTCTTGCTATTTTTCCCTATTGGTTTTAATCTAGGTTTTTCTCACTCTTCTTTTCCCCAAATATGCTGCAATTATCATTGTCAGCTTATTGTACACTGGTTATTTTTCCAAATAATCATGTTAATTTGAGGCGTAAAGCTGAGACTGTCACGATAACTTCTGCTGTCTGCCATTCACGTATGCAGAAGAGTCTCACTTGGGAAGAAAATAGTAACTGCTACTGAGACCCATTGTCTCTGCCCAGGATGGCAGAACAGCTTTGGTGTGAAGCGTTGCTTCCTTGTACATACCTGGGGTGGGGCCTTGTAGTTTGAGAGAATATATGGATGGAGATGGTGAGTGCATTCATTATGTGTGGAAAAGCTTTTCACTTTGTGAGTCTTTTTGTAGGGTATAATTGGAAAGAGAAAATCCTGGCTCAGCAGTTTACCTGCTATCTACTATTCACAAACTGTGGGCTCACAACTCCCAAGGCTACATTCCAGGCTTTACTGTGTGCTTTAAATTGGGATCTGTCTCACAACAGTTGCATTTAATTGGGAGATTATTAAGCCATGAGCAAATTCAGATTTTCTCACCCAGGAAATGGTGCCAGTGTCCAGCCTAAGTGAGGCCACTCTTCATGTTTCATTGTCCTACCAGGAGCTGTCTGAGGGTGTTAAGCCAGGACAGAACTGTGATTAGAATAGTATCCCCCAAACTTCAAGGGTTCAGAAACTGACTTTAGAAACCATGAAAGTCAATCTTGATGGTCAATTTGATTGGCTTGAGAGATGCCTAGATCATATAGTACACTTCTGTTATGTCTGGGTAGGTCATGGGGTTGTGACCCTGGGCACTGTATCTGGTCCCTGGCCTCTTCTTCAGGCTCTCCTGCTGCTCTCTGCTTCCCAGATGCCAGGAGCTGGACAGCTTTCCTCTGCCATGCCCTCCTGCTATGGAGGGTTTCTGCCTTAGCATCAGCTACCACAGACTAAAATCCAGAAAACTATGAGTGTAAACAATTTAACCTTTCCTCACTTAAGTTGTGTATGTCAGGTACTTTTTCTCAGAAATGGAAAAGTTAATTCAAAACTATTGCCTTAATAATTTTTCTGCTATACTACTGTGTGCTTCATGTTCTTCTTAAGTCACCAACTTTTTAATTACATTTATTTAACAGGACAAATTTAACCTTTATCATTATTACAAATGGAAAAGTTTCCTTTGTCACATGTAACCATGAAAATAAATACGAACACAATAATTCTGTGAAATTATTAGTAAAATACACTGAGTGTGAAGTCTGAGAATGGGACCTTGTCTTCAAGGGAGATTTAGTAACTACCACAGAGAAAGGAGTTAAATACATAATCGTCATATACTAATGTTTCTTCTGGATATAAATAGAAAGAATTGAAAGATGAATAACTGTCTTCCTATGAGACTCAATGCTGTACCGCCGGAATCATGTTGGGAATCACCCATCTCATTTAGGAAAGTATTGACATGGACGATGGATTAGATTATCCCAGTGAAATGGAATGTCTTCAGTTTAAGTGAGAATCTAAAGACACTTCTTCCCCACCATCTGTTTCCTGGTCAATTCTGACATCATATTGCCTCTTCCCTCAAAACTCCTTAGAATGCAGCTGATTGCGTGTGGCAGCATCATGCGAGGTGATTGTTCAGACTTTGGGTGCTTGTGTGTTCTTGCTGGTGTGAGGTCATTGCTCCTTGTTCAGATCACAAACTCTGCTGAGCTGCCTCTCTTCTACTGCAGCCTGCTTCATAGATATGCAGTGTGCCATCGAAGTCACATCAGAGGGAGGAGGGGGCACAATAAAGTCAGTAAAATTAATGCATATTTGGAGGAGAAAACAGCTGGTTAACCACAGTAACATGCAAATAGGATGTCATGGCCGTATGAAAAGTGGAACCATGTAACCCTAGAGTCAATTTCACGTACCTTGGGGTCTTATGTCAACATGTACTCATTATAATTTTAAGTTGTTTTCAAATTATGCATGTAATTAAAAACCATCAAGTAATACAAATAAGATTTTTAAATGAGTGCTTTTGCTCCCAAGCCCACCTCTCTCCTCCTATCAGACCTCCACAGGCAGCTACTTTTAACCTATTCTATTTACACAGACTTCTGGTAGTTAGGTGCACAATTCAAAATAAACGCTTACATTGTTATTTGGTATTTTGCCACCTTTACACTGTGTCTTGCAACTTCTTTCTGTTAGATGAGAATTTCACTAATCACCATCACCTCTTCCTTCTCCTTTTTCCTTCATTATGTTTGGACTGTGGAGAAATGTAATGCCAGTCTGATTACCAGTTCTTCGGTGATGACCTGGTCATTACTTGTAGAATCTTTCAGAATTGTCTTTTTACTTTTATGGCTCTGAAATTTCCCAAGGTACAAGCTTTTATGCATGAATATTTTGGATGTTTTAAAAGATAGTAGCTCATGCACATGGGTCTTTCTCTAAAATAGACCACATTCTAGCCCATAGAGCATATCTACCTAAATGCAAAAGAATTGAAATTATCCCATGCATATTATCAGACCACAGTGCAATGAAATTGGAAATTAATGACAAAGAGAACTCCAAAAACCACATGAACGCTTGGAAATTAGACAACCTCCTGAATAACCAATGGGTCACACAAGAAGTTAAAGAAGAAATTT